>CAUYON010083601.1:0-26765 GCA_963573935.1 Arctocebus calabarensis
AGCCTTAAAGAAAGATGGAGACTTTACCTCTTTTGTGTTTACATGGATGGAGCTGGAACATGTTCTTCTTAGCAAAGTATGTCAAGAATGGAAGAAAAAGTATCCAATGTACTCAGCCCTAATATGAAGCTAATTTATAGCTTTCATATGAAGGCTAAAACCCAATTATAGCAGAGGAATACAGGGAAAGGGGAAAGGAAGGGGAGGGGGAGTGGGGAGTATGGGTGGAGGGAGGGCAATTGGTGGGAGCACACCTACGGTGCATCTTAGCGGGGTACTGGGGAAACTTATTAAATGTAGAGTATCAATGTCTTTATATAGTGATCAAGGAAATGCCATGAAGGATATCTGTAACAGTACGATGAAAACATTTCTGAATGTATATGAATCATGCCCTATGATTGCACCAATGTACAGAATTATGATTCAATAAAATTATTAAAAAAAAAATAAAGTTCTCCTTAAAAGAAACCAAAAAAAAAAGAACACAGGCACATGAAAAAATGCTCACTATCCTGAATCATCAGAGAAGTGCAAGTAAAAACTACCTTGAGATATCATCTAACTCCAGTAAGATTAGCCCACATAACAAAATCCCAAAACCAGAGATGTTGGTGTGGATGTGGAGAAAAGGGAACAGTCCTACACTGCTAGTGGGAATACAAACTAATACATTCCTTTTGGAAAGACATTTGGCAAATACTCAGAGATCTAAAAGTAGACCTGCCATTTGATTCTATAATTCCTTTACTTGGTATATACCCAGAAGACCAAAAATCACATTATAACAAAGATATGGGTACGAGAATGTTTATGGCAGCCCAATTCATAATTGCTAAGTCATGGAAGAAGCCCAAGTACTCATTGACCCATGAATGGATTAATAAATTGTGGGGTAAACATGTATACCATGGAATACTATGCAGCCTTAAAGAAAGATGGAGACTTTACCTCTTTCATGTTTGCATGGATGGAGCTGGAACATATTCTTCTCAGCAAAATATCTCAAGAATGGAAGAAAAAGTATTGAATGTACTCAGCCCTACTATGAAGCTAATTTATAGCTTTCATATGAAGGCTATAACCCAATTATAGCACAAGAATGTGGAAAGGGGCAAGGGAGGGGAGGTAAGGGGAGAGGATAGTTGGAGAGAGGGTAAATGGTGGGATCACACTTACGGTGCATCTTAGAAGGGTACAAGTGAAACTTATCAAATGCAGAATACGTGTGTTTTCATACAATAACCAAGAAAATCCCATGAAGGTTATGTAAAACAGTTGGATGAAAATATATCAGATTGTATATGAAGCCAGCACATTGTACCCCATGATTGCACTAATGTACACAGCTATTATTTAATAAAAAAAATAAATAAAAAGATTGTGTCAGAATCTCTGGTGATCCTTGGGAAATTTTCATTAATGATATCCTCCAGTAGGGCTTCCTTTCCTTTGGATCATTCTTTCCTTTCAGGGTTATCTATAATTCATATGTTTGAACACTTTGTGAAGTCCCATAATCCTCCAAGAAATTGCTCTGCTTTTACTTTCTTTTTTCTGCCTCTTTGCCTGAGTTAGCTCAAGAGCCTTATCCTCTAGCTCTGAGACACTTTTTCTTCATGGTCTAATCTATTATTGATACTTTCTACTGCATCTTTAAGTTCTCTGAATGACTCCTTCAAACACTTAAGCTCTGATAGATCCTTTCTAATTACATCATGTCTTTCATTCATTTCTTGGTTCAATTTTTGGATTTCCTTTCAGTAGTTTTCCACTTTCCCTTCAATTCCCATCATTGTTTTTACCATCCATACTCTAAATTTCTTTTCTGTCATTTCCATAATTTCTTTATAGGTGGGGGATCCTCTTTTGATAGCTACTTCATGATCCCTTATACAGGTCAATCTGTTCTGTTTTTTCATGTTACCAGAATTTATTGTTCATTCTTCCCCATATGTATTTTCTTCTTGTTCATTTCCTCCCCCTACTTTTTCCTCTCACTTCCTTCTTTTTAAATTTCCTTGTCTGTGCTTGTGTGCTGGAGTGGCCTAATGGAATAGGGGCAAAGGGAAGAAAAGAGTAAAGAGTAAGAAAGGAAAAAAGAAAAAAAAGATAAAAGAAGGGTGAAAGGAAATAAAATGAAAAAGAAGGACAGAATGACAAAAAGAGAAAGACAAGAGTAATAATGGTATTCAGCACAGTGTGTTTACCCACATTTGAAATTACAGGATTCTGGGAGGGCCAAGTGGGTGGATCTCTGAGATCAGGCATTCCTTACCAGCCTGAGCAAAAGCAATACCCCACCTCCATCAAATATAGAAGAAAATCAGCAATGTGTCACTGTGGGGACCTACCAATACATTCCTTCAGAAGGTCAAAGCTATAAGAAAGTCCTAGATAGGGGTTCAAGGTCTTCTTGAGTCAGGCCAATGCCATAACACCCAATCCCAGGCCTCAGAGCAAAGCTCTGTCCTATAAATAAAGTACAGAGTGAAATAGAACCAAATAGACCCCTCCCAAGAAAATACTGAAAATAAATAAAATAAAAAATGAAATTATAAAGAAATGAAAAAAGAGGGATGTCTTAGTTTTTTGAGAAATTTATGAATAAAAGTATAGAAAAATCTCTACAGAAAGAAACAAAAGAGAAATAGAAAAGAAAGAAAAAAAGGGCAGAAAACCCAAAACAGAAATAGAATCCTTGATATTGAAAAAAGTAAAAATGAAAAAGAAAACACAACAAAACAAAAAGGAAAAAAATACATATTGCAATATACTGCCTGGACACCAGATAGTCCTCCGAGAAGATGGAGGGGGAAAGATATATAATATAATGTAATACATTTCCTGCACACCAGGTGGTGCTTTGGGGTTAGGAGACACAAAACAAACATGCTGATTCTGCTATATTAGATGGGGGAGGGAAACCACTATCTATTGAGTTAGAGACCTGGTTCCATATTTCTAATTTATTTTCCCTCAATTAAGGGGTGGTCACTTCACTAGCATTCAATCCTTGCAGGGTTGAGAGCCTGAAGTCTCAACAGACTTCTTGGGAGACATTCCTTGACTTTCCAAACAGTGCTCCTTGGCCACAATGGGGCTTTCCTACGAGTGTAGGGGCCACCCAACTTGCCCCAAGGGTGGCTTCCTGAGTTCAGCAAGTACACAAGAGCCAGCCAGGTGCTGGGACCCTGTGGGCTGTTCCTCCCTGGTGGCCCTCCCACAATGGAGGCAGCCTGCTGTTAGCTGAGCCAGGTGCAGTTTAAGTTCACTTGCTCACTTAAGCCCTTCCAAGGCAGCTCCAAGAGCACCCAAATCCACAGAAAGCTGCAGGTGTTCCTTATTTCTGGTCCTCTGCCAAAGGGCCAACTTGCCTCTGAGTGTACCCAGGCACCCACCTTCTGTGCCTGTCTTCCACTGCTCCAGACCTCTTTGGCTCCTGGAGTCCCCTGCTATCTCACTGTGCCCCCAGAAATTATGTTTCTGGCTGGAATCCGATCTCCAATCTCATTGAGAATGGCTGGTACAGATATGTCTCTAGTCCCCCATTTTGCTTGAACAATCTTAAGTCTGATTATCTTTCAGTGTTTTTGTTCTTCTATGGCTCATGCTTTTGGTGTCATATATAAGAATGCTTTATCTAATTTAAGGTCATAACATTTTTCTCTTGTGATTTTTTCTGTAAGTTTTATCCTTTTAGCTTTTACATCTAGTATATGATTTATTTTCAGTTAGGAGTTAATTATTGTGTATGGTATGAGATTAAGTTCTTTTTAAAATTTGCATATGGATATCCAATTGTTCCATGTCAGTTAGTTAAAGAGACTATCCATTTCACACTGATTTTATTTGTACCTTCTTTGAAAATTTATTGAGCATTAATGCATGAGTTTCTTATAATTATAATTTTATATGCTACATTAAACCCTCTAGTTCTTTAGAAGGTGTTTATTGGATAGGTACATTTTCCATATCTTCTGTCTCTCCTTCTTCCCCATCTCTTCCTAACTAGGAAGTTAGTTTAAGCAACTGCATTGCAATAGCTGAGGGGAGATATCAGGGTAGCTTGACCAGAGGGTAGTAGTGAATGTGGTGTGAAGCAACAGCATTGTAGATTTTGTTTTTGTTTTGTTTTGTTTTGAGATAAGGCTGATGGTATTAGCTGACAGATGCAATGAAAGAAAGTACATTAAGGGTGATTCCAAAAGACTGAACTCATGCAATTAGAAGGATGACATTATTATTAGCTAAAATGAGAAGATTGCAGATGGAGCCAGTTTGGGCTGCAGAGATTGGGAGCTTGGTTATAAATATATTAAGTTTGAGATGACTCTCAGACTTCAAAGGGAGATGGCAAATATGTAGTTGGATGTATGAGTCTGGAGTTCAGAGAAGACACTGGTGCAATAGATAGCAGCTTAGGAATATGGGTTTTTGATAGTTTTAACATTCCTAAGATCATATGTGATTACCTACAGAGTGTAGATAGAAAAGAAAAAAGCCCCAAGGACTGAGCCCTTGGCGTTCTCAAATGTTAAAAAACATGAGAGAAGTAAGGCAGAGCCAGTAAGGAGGCTGAGAAGCAGCAGCAGGTGAGGGTGCAAGATAATGCAAAATGAACCAGAAGGCTGTGGTGTCCTGGATGTCAAGTGCTGAAAATACTTCTGGAGCCAGAAGTGATAAATTCTCCTCAGTGATGCTGAGATAAACCATCAGGAAAGATGCAGATTCACAACTGATAGAGAAATGAGCAGTTGATCATGGGTGACTGGCCAAGAGTAGTTTGGCATAACGGTGATGGGATTGGTGGGAGTGGGAGGAAGCCTGAGTAGAGCATGTTTAAGAGAGGATTTTGTGGGATGATCCACTTGTCCTGGTTTATTTGGGAAGTTTTCCTGGATTTAGCATTAAAGTTTGCATCCTGTGACCTCTAGTTTTAAAACTAAAAATTCCCATGTCCTAAAATTCTTTCCCAGGCAGACTGGGATGGTAGATAGCTAGTCACTCTAAGTTGGAGATAGGGGAATAAATAACTTTTACAAGCAATGGTGTGGTAGTTGAAAGGGGAAATGATATCTACTTATCATCTATTATCTATCCTCTATCCATCTGTCATTTATTATCTGTCTACTCTCCCATCCATCCATTCATCCATCCACCCATCCATTACCTAATTATCTATCATCTATATATCATCTATCCATCATCTGTCTACTTAACGTCTACCACCTACCTATTTTAATATGGAAGCAATAAGAGTTTGTTTGCCTCCTCATAGAAAAGCCCAGTAAATAGAGAAGAGTTGTGGGTGAGCAGCCAGAGGGGAGGGTAGCTGGTGTGATGTTTTTATGACTGTATTTTGCCTGAGTGAGAGAAAATACAATGTTGGGATCTGTGGAGGGGTGGCCTAGCAAAGAGTATGGCTGGGGTATCCATTGTAGCAGGAAGAATGGCAGAGGCATGGGCAGAACTGCAGGTGAGTGGGGAGAGGATCGCCTACATTTTGCCAGCGAAAAGGGAAGTGAAGTCATCAGCTTAGAGTGTTTTGGGGCTGGGGGTATGGGAGGTATAAAGCATTTATCTGGGATAGTGAGCATGTGAAAGTATTTAAGAAGGAGACAATACTTGCCTTCCAGGATCCAAGCTCTCTTAAGGTTAGTGATCATGAATTTCAAAAAGAGTCAGGCAGTGTGCTGTTTTTCTCCAGCTACATTCAGCAGTTGAAGTGTGGGCACAGATGAGGGAGAGAGTTGGGAGGGGGGTTTGTCAAGCAACTCTGATAAAGCAAGAGCAAAGAAGCCAGGGCTGTGATTAATCATGGGATTGAAGCTGGGCAAGGAGGAAGTGAGTACCCATGGGCAGAGAGAGAAGTCAAAACCCATGGAGTTAATGGACCATGCATTTCCTGGAGTTGGAGTTGAATATCAAAAGGAATCAGCTGGAAGGAAAGGAGGTGGTGGTTAGAAAGGAATACTGGAGATTATGGGGCATAGCTGTTGTAATGACAGTGTCTATGGCATACCTATGAGAGTGATCAAGGTTCCCACAGGTTCCTATCAACTTGCAGCTGCCCTTTGGCACCAGCCAACGTGAGGTCACAGTACACTCTTCTCCCTCCGTCACATGAGTCAGGCTGTGTCAGAACTGGGCCGTTTGCCCACTCAGCTTAAAACTATTTTACTCCTCCTCCCAGTAAGGACCTGGATCCTATTTGTAGAGCAATAGAATATATCACACTGATTAACATTTGCCCACACACACTCAGGAGGGGTTGTAGCCAGGCAAGATGGTGTGCACCAAGGTATGAAGAGTTCTTTGAGGACAGGGCCATTTTTCTCCACTTTATGTCCTTCTAGCTCTCAGACTATGCCTTGCATACAGTTGGTACTCAATGGATGCTTACTCAAATGACATATGTGGGTCATTAGGAAAGTTTTGAGGTACACAAAAATCAAGAAGCATAATAGCCACATGGGTGGAAACAAATGAAGCCGTCCCAGGAACACCAATAAGCCAAACAAATTGACACTTGCACAGGTGAATTGGAAAGGACGCTGTCGACTGTGTTGCTTGGAAGTGAAATAATGGACAAAGCCTGCCTCAAAATATTCATAGTGACGTACAGAAGTGAATGTTGGATGGAGACCCTTGTGGAGAACTCAGTCCCTGCTCTGAGATCGCCTCTCAAAAAGGAAGTGACTCTCATGGACAGAATTTTATGGATGGAGTTTAGAGGGTGTTTGTTCTCGCTCCCTAAATCCAATGCAGGACAGCTGAATTGTGCAAATAGCCTTCAAATTCTACATGTATTAAGGGGTCTCTCTTCTCAGAGAGATTCAGAGACATTCCTGCGAGCGTTCCTTTTCAGATACTTGTGGAGGAGACCTGAGACCCTGTTGGCACCTTGTAAACCACTGGATCATCGGTTGTTGGCGAGCGGCAATGATAGAATGGTCCTGCTCTGCCCCCTCCCTGTCACAAGAACATGCTCCCAGGCCACTCTCAGCAGAGTCCCAAAATCCTGCCAGGGGAACAGTCTGCCCAGCACCATCAGAACACTCTCTACAATGTTTTCATTTGCTGCTGAAATGAAAGTTTTATTGAGCTGATCTTCTAAGGAATACAATCCGCTACAATCTGGGTGGTGAGGATCTGAGAAAACCAGAGTGAGGGAAAAGTTCAGAAGTTGGCAGAGGGCAGGCAGCTGGAGAAGGACTCGGTCTGAGGGCCTCACAGGAAGGCTGGAGTTGAGGCACTGAGTTTGGTCTGCAATTGGACAACTATTCTGGTGTTGCTAATCTGTGCAATGGGAATAATCACTCAGGGAGGTTTTGTGTGGAGAGCCGAAGAGATCGGCCACAGCTGTGTGCCTTGCCAATGGGCTGCAGTTGGGATGTTTTCTTCAGGAGCCCCGAGCATCGCACAGCACAAGGAGCACTACGGGGGGGGGGGGAGGGGGAAAGGGATGCTCTCTGTCACCGAGGAATCTCCTTTGGGATTACCACTTTCCCCATGAAGAGTAGGCTGCGGGTGCTATCCTCAAAAACCAGCAGGAGGAAGGGCCTGTTGAAATGGAGGGCAGGGAGGTAGTGCTTGTCGAGGAACTGGATGTCGTTGGGATCCCCTTCTGCTCCTTCCTCGTGCACAGTCAGTTCTGCCCTGTGTTCCGCCTGAAAGGGGCCCAGGTTCACAGTGTTAATCTGGGCAGCAGTGGCCCCTTCTCCAAGAGGTGCTGCACCGACCCTTGGTCTGAGCCCAGCCCAGGAGGCCCAGAATTGAGTCCTGGTTCTGTCTCCACTATAGGCATGACCTTGTGGGTCCTGTTCCCTGATGGGATTCAGTTTCCTCATCTTCAGAGGCTCAGCGAGACTCTGTCTTTCCCTACTGGGCTCCACACCCAAGGCTGGGTCCTTCCACTACTCTGTGCCCCACCGCAGGGGCATCCTGGGCTTCAGTGAAGGGACCTGTTGTCCTATACCCATGATTCCTGAGACCTCTTGGTATACCTATGGTGTGTACCATGTCCCCCAGCCTCCCACAAAGAGGGTTTCCTTTTAATTCACTCTCTACTCCCAAGCCGGCCACTGAGTCCTGGAGTTCCCACCTCCAATGCGCCACCTTTCCAACCTCACCTTCCAGTCCTGCTGTGGCCTACCTCAGTTGTAGCTTGCTAGCTATCCTCCTGCACCCTTGTCCCTCAGGTTCTGCAATAATCCCCTTCCTAAAGCTCAGACCCACCCCTAAACCCTGCTGTGGCCTCCTCAGCTCAGGCATCACCGGCCCTCAGGTACCACAGCCTGGCAGGCCAGCTTGTGCCAGCTGCCGCCCCCCTCTCCTCCAACTTCCTCCAACTTGCCACTAGGCAATATTTCCAGGAAATATTTCCAGCAGTGGTGTTAAAACCGCAGGTGTCCATCTAGGGGGCCTCTTACTCTGTATCCCATCCTTGTGCCATTTAACCCCCTGCTCCCACATCCTGGTGTAACCTCCTGCTGCATCTGGATCCATCCCTGTGTGACTCCCCCACACCATTCTTCTGTAACCACAAGGGTATCACCCACCCTAGGAGGGGCCATTATTGCAGAAACATCCAGCTTTGAGACTTCCCACCACGTCTCCCTTCCCCCCATGGCAAGGCTGCTTGCTGAGTGGTGAGCTTGGGAAACAACCCCCCCACACAAATCCCCAAACAGCATGATGCTAGAAGCAGTGCCTCAGGACACCCACAGGTGTTGTAATTCTCCATTTCTACCTCTGACTTCCCCAAGCACGGGAACAGCATTGCAGGGGAGCCCTGGTGCATGGGGAATGAATAAGGAAGTGAATGAATAAGGAAAACACATGCACTATTATAAATGAGCTAACACCTGTGGGTTATAACTTACGTTGGAGACTTTCATGGGCAGGATTTGCAGAGAAATTCCTGAGAGGCCTGCATGGTAACTGAACATATCCGAGATGCCTATTGTGGGCAAGAACTTGTCCAGTTGAATATTGCCAGACAGGAAGAATTTTGGTAAATATAACCTCTTCTTTCTACTCAGGGAATGAGATGAGAAAACAGGGATGAAATAATGGCATCTAATAAATTGCCCCAGCCAGCAATCTCACTGCAGAGTAACAGAATAAAATTACTGTCCGCTGTGTTTAGCAAGTGCCTGCAATAAACAGGTCTCTGCTAGGTACAAGGTAATTTCATTTCATTCTCATAGTAATCCTGGGGGCTGAGTGCTAAAAATATTCACTTTAAAAATGAGAAAATGGTCTCGGTGCCTGTAGCACAGTGGTTACAGCAGCAGCCATGAAAAGTGAGGCTGGTGGGTTTGAACCTGACCCTGACCAGCTAAACAACAATGACAATTGCAACAAAAAATAGCCAGGTATTGTGGCGGGTGACTGTACTCTCAGATACTTGGGAGGCTGAGGCAAGAGAATCACTTAAGCCCAAGAGCTGTGACAGTACGGCACTCTACCAAGGGTGACATAATGAGACTCTGTTTAAAAAAAAAAGAAAGAGAAAATGGAAGGTTAAAGAGATTAAGGAATTTTGCCCCAAATCAAAGCTCTTTCTTGAGCGGTGTTGCTGCTTCTCAGACTGTGTCCTTTACCAGTTCCAGTGGCATGAGAGAGTCTCTTTGTCCATCGGTCTGTCCTTGGCCCAACTCATAGCCTTATCCTGTTTCCTTCTCTCCATACACTCAGCCTTGAGGCCAAAAGGTCCCAGGGCAGGACTGAGTGCCCGTTTCACCTGTGTTTACCTTTTCACATCTTACATGCAAGGAGCCATGATCTCACTTACATGTGGAATCTGCAAAGGTGAACTCACAGAAGCAGAGAGTAGAAAGGCAGATGCCGGGGCAGAGAATGAACAGATGTTGGTCAATGGGTATAAAGTTTAGTGACACAGGATGAAAACATTCTGGATTTGCAGTGCACGGCATGGTGACTGTATTGATATTGCATCGCATGCCTGGTCTTTGCTGAGAGTAGATCTTAAATGTTCTCACCATACATGCAAAAATATGGTACCTATGTGAGGTGAAGGTGAAGGGTATTTGAATGACTGTGGTAAGCATGCCCAGTGTGTATGCACACTGAAGCATCACCTTGCAGACCTTAAACATATACAATGCTTATTTGTCAGTTATGCCTCATAAAAGGTGGAAAAAGTAAACATTAAAAGCAAAAATTAAAAAACAAAAGCAACGGAAAGTACCCATGAGGACAATCCCCTAATGGCAGCCTGACCATGACTTATGTCCACAGCCTTGGGGATGACTGAGCATGAAAAAAGTCTCTTCCCAACTTTAGTCCCCCTAACTGTTTCAGCCCCAACCCTTCTTCTTTCCCTTTACTGCAGCAGTTCTCAACCTGTGGGTTGCGACCCACAGGTCATTAAAGGGCTGTGGCATTAGGAAGGTTGAGAACCACCGCTCTACTGTGATGCACTTCCCTAGACCAGTGGAGGCTCCTGATAGCAATGGGAAGAGATCTGAGGTTCTCAGTCCCCGCCAGGGGAAGTGCAACTCCGGGCATGAGAAACTTCTGCCAGAATGAGCTCAACTCTCAGGTCAACGTGGCTCACTGCATGTCCACTCAGGCCTTCAGGGACGATGCAGACTCAGAGCTGAGCAGAGTACATGCATGGATTCATGGTCTAGAACAGGAGTGAGTCTGCCCCCCAGGGGATATCTGGCAATGACTGGGGATGATTTTGTATGTGTGTGGGTTACTCCTGGCATCCAGAAGGTAGAGCATCCAGGGATACTGCTAAACATCCTATTAAGCATGGGACAACCCATAACATGCTGAGGGTTAAGAAACTCTGGTTTGGAAGACAGGGGCCACGCCTGAGGCCAGAATGATGCAAGTAGGGACAGCATACATAGGTCATCACTTGGTGATCTGTAAAGAAGGAGGATCTGTAAGATGTACTGGGAAGCCCTAGGATTTTCCTGGGGGTTAGGTCAGGGTTTCCCAGTCCTTAATGTGCACACAAATCACCTGGTATCTTGTAAAAATGCAGATTCTGCTTCAGTAGGTGTGGGATGGGGTCTGTGATCCTCTATTTCTGACAAACTCCCAGATGAGGCCAGTGATGCTGGCCATAGACCACACTTTGAGTAGCAAAAACCTCAAATACTTGAATAAAGTGAGCACACTCATCACAGAGGGTGGCAAAGAGGAGATCAAGCCTCCCTGTTAAGTAACCAGTAAAGAGGCCAGATCCTGGCTCCCCCTGAGTTAATGACCGTTCACACTGAATGCAATTCAAGGACTGGGAGGACAGATGGTTGGTAATTGTTCAACTGTGGGTTCCACAGCACTGTGCTTTGGTGATAGGTCTTATGTTAAAGCATGTGCCGTGTTCAAATGTTTGGCAAATGCTGAGCAAAGCTAAGCTAAACAGTGTTCCATTCTTTACAACTTCTCAGTGCTCTGAAATGCTAAGGTGAACTGTAAATTTCTCAGAGGGAGCTATGATGTGATGACATGGTGATGGCAATGGTTTTGTTGTGTCATTCTCCTGTTCCCATCTCTTGGAGGAGGAATGGCTAAGCTCTGTTGGACAATTAGTGCAAGGCCTAGTCTCCCCCTCATGCCATGGGCCCAAAGACCAGAAGGGCCTCAGCCTCCCAGTGGCAGAGGCTGCAGAGGTGGTTGTGGAGAGGGTCTCACTGCACACAGGGGCAGGGATAGCTGGGGTTGGTTACCTTAGTGGGAAGGGTTGATTCCATGTGTCAAAACTCTCCTTCATCAATGCCTCTTCTGCCTCCTTGACCTTGCCTTTGTCTGGAAGAATGAAGACGGCGGTGCTGTTGCACTTGTGGGGCAACCGGAGAACAATGCTGTGCAGATGGACGAAACGCTGCACCTGGAACCTGCCCAGACCCTGCATCATGGGCACCTGGATCGTGAGTTTGTTATTCACGGAGAAGGGCCTGTTCTCAGTGAGCTCTGGGTTGAAGCCATGTTTCCATTTCTCTGGTAAGAGGGAGGGCAAGCATTAGAGGAGGCCACCAGTTTCAGGGTATAGGGCACTAGATGTTGGGAGAGATCTAGGGAGGGGTTGCTGTGTGCCAGGCATAGTTCTTGTGGTGAGCCAGGCATGAGCCATCCCAGCCACATGGAGCTTGTATACTCGGGGAAAAGCACTAAAAAGATAAACAAGAAAAAAAGGTGTTAGATGGTAATGTGCTAAAGTGAAAAATAAAGCAAGGGGAGGTAAACGATAAATGTCAGGGAAGGAATTACATAAATTTTATATGAAGTCTACCTGAGAAGGGGATAAGGAGTAAATACTTAACAGGGTGAGTGGTGAGCCAGGGTATAGCTGGGGGAAGAATATCCCAGAGAGATATTAAAGGTGGGTCTGGCATGTTCAAAGGACATGGGAAAGCCTGTGTAGCTGGTGAAGGAAAAGCAAGGGAGAGGGGCCATGAATGTCCTCATATGTAAGCTGGGATGGTGACATCTACCTAATTGATATCTGTGAGTCTTCAATGAGATGTTCCAAGTAAAAATCTGAGCACAAGGTCTGGCCCATGGCAGTTCCTTAGAAAGTGTTAGCTAATAATGTTCTTTTTACAGTGCTTCCTGCAGCTCCACAAAGTATCAGACCCTTGTATGATACTCTTCCCTGTAATCTGTTGGAGATGCCTGAATGCAGTCTGTAAGCAAATTGTGCTCCCAAAGCTTGAGGAGTTTTGCGAGGGTGGGGTGAGAGCTCACACCTTCTCCTTTGGGGCCTGCTGCCTGCCTTTCCTTCCTGGTTAAGGAAGGAACTCTGGTTAAGGAATTCAGGTTAAGGAATTCAACTCTGAAGGGCAATTTGGTAGCCTTGCAGAGACTGAGTTCTGATGGTCTAAGGCAGGAGGTGCTGAGTTTCTGAGCCCTACAATCTTGACAGAATATGGATTCCTGTGAAGGCAGGTAGTACAGCCCACAGCCTTGTGGGGATAGACAAGTGATCAGAAATTGCAATACAGTGTCCTCAGATTAAAAGAAGGATGTGGTACTGCTGGAACACACAGAGAGACAAGAGTGTGCTCTCCAGTACCTTGAAACTCTCTTGTACAAGTCTCTATGACCAGCCCACACTGCTTGGAAGCTCCTGGCCCACATCCTCACTCACCATCTGGCCATTTCCATCCAAATGCCCAAGATGCATCTCAGACTCAGCATGTTCAAAACAAACAAACCAAAAAAATTTTTTTCACCACCAGTGATCTTGGGTGGTGTTGGGTAAGAGTTGCCAGATAAAATATAGAATGCCCAGTTAAATTTAAATTGCAGAGAAACGATAATTTTAAAAATATAAACATGTCCCATTTTGTTGCCATCATTCTGTTTTCTTCCTAAATCTGGTGACCTCAGTGGTGGAGATTGTCAAGGAAGTCTTTCTGGGGCAAGGGCTTCGGAGCTGAGACCTGAAGAATGAGAATCTATTGGCCAGGGGATGCAGAGGGGAGGGGGGGAGAAAAGGGCAATCCAGGCACAGGGGTGGCCCCTGGAAGACCTGTAGGTAAGGAAATTCAAGACATGGGTATTGTTTTGTGTGGCTAGCGTTTGGGGAGAGGAAAATTAGGGAGGTGACAAGAGATATGGGCAAAGGTAGCAGTAGGGGACAGGTCACTTAAAGGCCTGGTGAAGCATCATTTCAAGGGCTAAAACTGGGCTGAAGCCATGGGAAGATTTTAAGCAGTGGAATTACAAGGTCAAATTTGGCTTATAGAGAGATTGCCCTGACTGCAGTTTGCTTAGGGGTACAAGTGGGAGGCACACTGCAGACACAGAGACCAGTTAGGAAACAATTGCAATAATTTTGGTAAGAGATAATGTAACATGAACAAGAATAGGGGCAGGAGAGAGGAACAAGGGTGCATAGATTGAAGAAAGATGAGGGAGGTAGAATCCACAGGACCTGGTTCCTGTTTAGACATGTAGTGTGGCTGATCTACCCAGCTGGTGGTGAATGGCAACCTCATGGTTCTGGGTTAGGCAGGAGTTTGGGACATTTACAGAGATTTAGGGGGAAAGATAAGGAAGAAGAGATTTTGGAGGATGGGAAGAAATGTTTTTTTGTTTTGAACATGCTGAGCTTAAGGTGCTTTCTTTCAGAAGGAGGTGACAGATGGCCAGTGAGGCTGTGGGTCCAGAGCTCTGACAGGTGCCGGCTGGTCCCAGGGGGTTGGGAGTCTCCAGCCTCTGGGAGGATTCAAGGCCAAGCTCATCTGAGGCAGCATCTATGGAAGCTGGGAAAGAACTCTAAGGAATGTCAACAATCAATGGTCTCTGGCTCTCCAAGACAGGGAGACGCACTAAGAAGAGGGAGGCAGAGGGAAAGTCATGTTGAGCTCCAGAGAGGAAAGTCAAGAGGGGATCAAAAAGCAGTGTCAAGTGTGGCCAAGAAGAGAGGGCCTGGAATTTCCTGGAAGAGGAGGCTGGCTTGATGAAGCAATTGGAGATAAGAGATTAACAGGTCCAGAAGCAAGACTCATGTTCAGTGGAAAGGCAGGCAATTGTGGGTAGGCACAGTCTGAATAGTCAAATAGGGCCCTGCAGGTATTTTAATATTCTGCTGTTGCATCTTTTTTTTTTTTTTCTCGAGACAGTCTCATTTTGTCACTCTGAGTAGAGTGCCATGACGTCAGAGCTCATAGCGACCTCAAATTCTTGGGCTTAAGCAATTCTCTTGCCTCAGCCTCCCAAGTAGCTGGGACTACAGACACCCGCCACAATGCCTGGCTATTTTTTGTGGCAGTTGTCATCATTGTTGTTTAAGCTAGCCTGGGTAGGGTTCAAACCCGCCGGCCTCAGTGTATGAGGCTGGCGCCATAACCACTGTGCTATGGGCACCGAGCCCTCTGCTGTCGCATCTTGAAATGAGACTTTGAACAAGGGGCCTCACAATTTGTATAGCTGGTCCTGTGCGGGGGCACCCCTTCCTAAAACTTCAGTTGCGACAGAGAGGAAAGAGCTGAGGCATAGAGCTAGAAAGGGAACTGGAGTTTGAATGTTCAGGTAAAGGCTCCAGACGAGAGTAACTCTCCACAGAACAAAATCTTGGAGAGCCAGGATGGAATGTAATCTGGGGTAGAGGGTGAGGAAACATTCACCTTGGTCAAAAGCTGGATTAATTTTGCAATAAACTTCAAAGAGTTATAACTGATCATTGGAAGAACACTTACTTACCTCTATACAAAAAATAATTGGCCAGAATTAAGGTAGTGTCTTCACTGAATGTCTGGACAAGATTTCCAATTTTGCCATTAGTTTTCTTCTTCATGAAGAAGTCCATCTCATACTTGGCGAATTCTTCATTCTTAAAGGAGGTGTGGAAGACTTCGGTGCGGTACAGAGTCTGGGCAGTTTCAATGAACTTCTGTAACACTTTTTGCTTTTCATCCACAAATAGAACGCTGCCCATGTCTATCTGGCATAGGTCATGGGGCGGCAGTAAAGAACGGAGGTGCTGGCTATAGTACACTTGGGCCTGCTTCTCTGGGACCTTGGCGAGGGTAAGCCCCAGGCCCTTCAGAATCTTAGCGCAGGCTTCTGGCTTGGTGTGAAGGGCCAACAGAGTAAGCGGGATGGAGAAGCTCACCGGGGAGAAGAGCACATTGCTGTCTGGGTCGAGGGCCACTAGCTGTCTATACAGGCTGAAGGCTAAGTGGGAATTGTCCAGGAAAGTTGAGGAGGCCGATACAGTCTCTCTGATTTGTCTCTCAGAAGCCCTTTGGCCACAGGCATGATGGCCCAGCCCAGTCACTAGCAGCAAGAGGGGCAGAATGGGGTGCGCCATCCTAGACAAAGAGACATAGAGTTCCATCACCCAATTTGGCATGTTGTCCTAGAATACTTTCTGTGCCTCCCCACATTGAGTGCCCATGGGGGTCAGTGTTACTGGGTTCAATCCCCTGGAATTCAAGGGAACAGTCAGCCATGTGGGAAGGCACGGGCTTTGGAGTCACCTGTATTCAAAGCCTGACTCTGGCATGCTCAGCTATGTGATTGCACACAATTTCCCTCCCAAGTAGTAGTCCCTGGTGAAATGGAAATAAAAACACCTGCCATGCAGAACTGTGCGAGCCTTGGTGTGGGAAGAAGGTGGGTGAAACACAACAGGTGTTCAGTCAAACCACAAATGCCAGGAAGAAAAGCCTTAACTGTACCCTGTGGACGTCTTTAGATTTTAGCTATAATAATCCCATGTTCTAGTTATAATATGTTCTAAATATAATTAGAATGATTAATTTGAGTACAAATGTCTAAAAGTGAATCTTTGAAACCAGGGATTCTGTGTAGCTCTCTGGTAATTCAGATCTTTTAAAAGTAGCTTTTTTTTTTTTTTTTCCATATATGTCTTGCCCTTTGCCTGTTACACTTATATTCCATATTTTATTAGTGTATTTGTAGGTAAGTTTTAGCTGCCATTGATAATGAGATTATTTTATTCTCATTCTAATTACCAGAACCTAATTTTGGGAAGTTACCTAGTGACTGACTGGTTACTTTAGTAGTAATTCTACAAACCTCTCTATTGAGTCTTAAAGGTTTTTTTACGCATATAGGGGATGCGGTCTTTCTCCTGGCAGTAATGACCTGTGGGACCACTCCTGTCCCTGCCTGTCAGTACCTGCTGCTCCTGGTACATGCGCAGCAGTGCAAGGGGTGGCCTCCCTCCCCTCACCTCTGGCATTCTGATTGGTTCGGAGCTGGCAGCTGATCCAAGATGGCAGCCTCTGCCTCCAGAATTTGTGTTTGGGACTGAGCCGCATTCTAGGTCTGTGGCAGACTTCCCTCTGTTGTGAGCAGAGGACCTGTAAGGTTTGCTATCATTTGGGTGGAAGAAACTGGTCTAGAGAAAGAGGGCTGTGGAAGGGTTAGGTAGGCGCAATGTGAGAGGTGGGGGGTGGTGGTGAGAGGACTGCTGAGTATCCCAGGGCATTCCAGGCTTCACCCTGGAGCTCAGGCCTCCCTGCCATCTGCCAGGCCTGGGAGAGTGAAGGCCAGGCCATCCCTCCGCAGTCCTCTGCTGCAACCATCAGTCTTCCCGTCTTTGGCGCCCCTGTATACAGTATTTCATGATTTGGTAAAAGCATACCTTCACTAAAAACAAGTCATTAAGGAAAACATGAGGTGGTGTGGGGGTGGGTCACTGATTTCCCTATTTCTTAAAAATGTTCGGAATCTGAATTTACCTCCTGGCTCAGTGGGAAACTCCATTCAACCAATAATACAAGTTATGTTACAGTGAGTGCCTCTGTGCTCAGGGCTAAGCCCTTTCTGAGTCAAAATCAAATGAAAAAGTGTATGTGCGATGGCACAGGGTAAATGCTCAGCAAATGTTGCCTATTACTGTTACTGTCAGTAGTGCCTGTTCTCTGTTTGCCAGCCTCCTGTCCACATCCTTTGTCTGACCTTCTGTGCCCTGGTTGTGCTCTGAGCGGCTGACCCCTTTGGACTGCACTGCTGGGCTTACCTCCCTGCTGCCTTCCTCTTGGGTTTGGTGGTGGGAGTCCTTGGCAGGAGGAGAGAGAAGTCCCAATGTTAATTCCCACACTCTCCCCTTTAATTCTGCTCAACACTCTGATAGGAGCTGCGTCTCCCTGAGCATGACCACCACAGATTCCTCCTGATAGCTCCCTTCTCCATGGCTTTAGCACTCACTCTTTCCTTCCTTAGTTCCTTTAGCTCTCGGTAGGTAACATCTCCCTGCTTCTGCTAACCTCTGGGCCCTCACACTCATGTTCTCTTCTTTCCACACCTTTCCATGTAGACTTTTCATTAAAATCTTTTTCTTTGAAGCACTGGGGGGACTCCGGGTAATACTGCATTTAATCCTCACGACCAACTCTTGCAAAACACAGAGTCCAAGGGCAGGAAAGTGGCAGCAGCCCAAATTTGCTGCCTCAAAGATTGCTTTATTTTATCCATCACTAGATCCCTATTTCAGAATTAGGTGACACTCTATGATGAGATTCACCTGCATGTGAGCCCTGCAGGTGCTGTGTTGTTGCCCTGCAAGCCTGAGAGAACCTCCGAGTTTTGCCCTCCCCTTATTGCTGACAGCCATGTAGGGAGCTATTTCCTTGGGTGCAAACTGGGAGCCATGGCAATCAGGCATGCATTGAGAAGGGAGGCAAGTTTTACTTACAGGTCATGGACTAGGAGTCTGATGTATCCACTGCACCTGAAGTCTGGTCCCCGTATGTGGCTGTCCTGGGCTAAGGAGTTGAGAGGGTAGCACACATCATCTGAGTCTGATGGTCAGCGACACAGAACCGAATGAGAAGGTCAGCTTGTACCCTCCCCAGGAAAACGTTGCAGCCCACTGCACCTGTGTTGTGTGGATCCTACAGCGTGCAGTGCTCACTGAGGCATGAAGAAACTGGAAGGACAGAAACTGCGGAGCTGCCCTAGCTGTGGAAGTGGCCATGCCGTCCTACCTGAAAGCCTGAGCAGGGAAGGATGAAGGCCACCTGCGTGGGAAGCACTTTCCCATATTTCCCTCTGCTTTCTTTTCTCCCTCCTGTACATCCATCAATCCATTTTGGAGGCACTTCTGAAGTTACATGTCTAACCATGGGTAGGTAGTGGGGAGGGCAGATAAGGGTGACTGAATCTTATAACTGCCTTCAAGAGGCATGTGTCGCTTGATGCCCCAGGGGCCAATTGTCTCCATACTGAAATCTCACTATGTCTGGGATGGGAGATAAGGGTGTAAAAAATGCTCCGAACTGGAGAAACTTTGAATTGACTGAAACAACCCTGAGCTGACAAGGTTAATGTTGAACTAACAAAATTCAGCTAAAATTGACTAAGGTTAAACCTCCTCCACCAGGCAGAGTAGGGGTTCATGTATTCAGTAGAGGCTGCCATAAGAATGTGGCCTTGAGCTAGGTTCTGAAAAGTGGGCAGGATTTCAGTGTCCAGAAAGAGGGAAGAGGAAATATTGGATAAGCAACCTCTGGACAGTACCCCAAGGGACTCAGAACCTATTGTGGCAATACTGTGTTTCTCCAGTTTTTGTTCCCTTTTGCACTTGCTTGGGCATATTAATTTTTCTATGGAAAATCCCAAGACCCTGGCCCCCAAACTGACAGACCATGTAGGAATACTACTAGTAATGATAATAATAACATATTCGAGGAGAGCAGCCAATAGTTTTTATTTGATACATCGATTTCATGAAATTGTCAGGAGTTGCCTGTGAGACTGGGTTGAGAAGGCATTTGAGATTCCGTCTCATGTGGGATTGCGCCTTAATCTATTAACCATGACTGTCTTGGGCTTGGGCAGAGGAGAGGGTGGAATAAATATTTTGGTGTAAATCAACCCTGCTCTAGCATGTCTAGCAGTTTTGGAAAGTAAATAGAGGGGGAGAGTGTGAGAGGTTACTGGGAGCTGGGTTACTTAAAATAATGGAATTGCCAAAATCTAAGACCCTGACCTACTGAGGATGTTGGATATTTGTTCTAGGAGAAGAAGATATAGAAAAGTAAAACAATTCATGATGTAGGGGCCAGATAATGAAAGACTCTAAATACCACGTGAAAGTCTTCAAAGATGCAAAATGAGGTCATTTCTGGCCAAGAAAGGGATCAGACTGAGAAAACTTAGGAATTGGAAGACATTTTAGAGATCTTCTAGGACAGGACAGTAAATGGTTTCCACCTAAGCTGTAATGTGGGATCTATTATATTGATTCCTAGAGTATCATCTTGAGGATTCTGAAGCTATGTCTAATAGAAGGTGGTAATCAGGGCTATGATTGATTAGTGCTGTCTGTTATGGAAATGAGAGTAAAAGGGCTGGCATGCAGACCACGTGATTCGCATTGTTAGTCTAGTCTGATGCTCTCTTTTTACAGATGAGGAAATAGAAGTTGGGAGAAGTGATAGAGATTTACCAAGGGTTACACAGCTGGGGGGATGTGAGAATTAGAATCCTTCTTCTGGCTCGTGAGCAAGTACTCCTTCTGCTCCACCATGCATTTCTTCAGGACTGGTGAGAGAGCGCAGCCAATTCTCACGGTGTCTGGTGGGGACAAACATCTGATACTAGCTGAGTATTGATTCTGACCTCCACAGCTCTGATAACCTTCACTTACAGCCACCTGTTTGTTGAACAAACAAGCCTTTGAGCCTGTTTATTAGTTCTCTCAATCCATGTCTGGATTTTTGCCCCCCTTTTTCTTGAGCACGTACTATGTGCTTGTGTCTTTACATGGAACATCTTGTTTGATCCTCTCAACATGCTAGAAAGAAGCCACAATTACTCAGGTCTTTGTGCATGCGAAAGGAGAGTTCAAGTATCTTGCCCAAGATGAAGTAGCTTGTGAGTGGTTAGTGCCAGAAATGGAACCCAAGCTCCAGACTCTTTTGTCACATAAGATTGCTTGGGTTGTTGTGAGGTTTTCAACAATCTTATTTATTTGTCTCTTTATTAGTGGAATTTTTGTGTCAATAGTTAATTGTGGCAAAAGCTCTGAGGCTATAGCCCTGTCAGTGGATATTAATTGGCCTTTAGACCCCAGTGGGCAATAACCTCTCTTCATTGACACTCACTTATTCCCAAGGCAAACATTTGCCCACAGTCAATTTCCAACTCCCTAAACCCATTTGGAAATCTCTTTACCACAATACTATCCTCCTTACATCTGTCTTCATCTTGAGAGTTCAAGAAGGCGATCAGCCCACTGCTAGACCTCAGGACACTCCCCTGTGTACAGATTATTTAAAAGGCATCTATATTAGAGCGTATTCTAGGGCTGGCGTAAATGAATACACAGACTGGGTGGCTTAAACAACTGAAATTTACTGTCTCACAGTTCTGGAGGGTAGAAGACTGAAATAAAGTTGTCGGCAGTGTTGGTTCCTTCTGAGAACTTTGAGGGAGGGATTCGGGCCTCCCCTGGGCTTAGGGATGTCCATCTGCATATTCGTAGGATGTTCTCTCTGTACCCTCACACATCATGTTCCTTTTATGTGCGTGTCTTTGTGTTCAGTTTTTCCTTTTTATAAGGACACCAGTTATATTGGATTAGGAACCACCCAAATAATCTCGTTTTAACTGAATTACTTCTGTGAAGGCCCTCTTTCCACAATAATACTCACATTCTGAGGCTTTGGGGATTAGGACTTTAACATAGGAATTTGGGAGGAGGCATAATTCAATCCATAACAGCATTCTCTGCCCATGTTTAACTTGACAAGGAATAAGATGGCATGCCAACATTTTATTATGACAATTTCAAACATACAGCAAAGAGGAAAGATTTATTTATTTATTTATTTTAATAATTTTATTGAATCATAATTATGTACATTGGTGCAATCACAGGGCACGATTCATATACATTCAGAAATATTTTGATCATTTTTAAAGTAACCTAAACCTATTACCCACATCCCACCATTAACAATTCACTATGTTTGTTTTATCACATGTTCTCTGGGGTGATGGTAACTTTGTATAAAGTAAAAAAGTCCTTTTAACCAGGCGATTGTCACCATACAACAGGAACACCACCTGACAAGTAGAATATAGGTTGGATTTTGGGTCCTGCCCTCCCTCTGCCAGGCACCCATGTGCAGGACACAGTCTGTACCTTTGCTCACACTGACCCTGAAGATGATCCTCCAAAGAAGCGGCAGAATGATAAAGTATCCACAGTGTCCTTTCCATTTTTTACAAAGAACTTTGTAATTCAGAATTGTTCATTCATCTTACTTGGACCTTACACGTAGCATGAAGTATAGCCCAGGACTGGCATGTGGTGGCACAGAGAAAAGATGAATGAATGGTTTAGTCAACACAGGATGGTTAGATGAATAGATGGTTCACTCAGCACAAGATGCTTGAACACATATACTTCTTTATAAGCCCAATTTATGTAAACAATGACTAGCAATCAAAAAACAATGTTCAGACATCAAATACAGGGATTGTCCATCAGAAAGAAATACATTATTCCTAGAAGCAGCTTTGATGGCACAGTTATTGAAATTACTCATACAAAGGTTATCCTGAAGCCCTTGGGTTGACAATTTAGGTTTCTTCTCCTGGGTTTCTCCTCCTATGCAATCTCCCACTAGTTTCTACTCTGTTCTATGTGAGGAACTTCCTCAACATGCAGCGACAGTGATTAAGCTGCGTATTTATGGGGGACTCAATGAGTTTACCTTCAAAGGCCAAGCGAGAAGCCTTGAAGATCTAGTCAACAAGATGAGCAAAACAAAGTTTATCAGGACAGTAGCTTTGGAAATTGCTAGTACTCTCCCCGGTTAGAGCTTGAGTTAATATTAACAGGCCCAAGGTGATGTGGGCTTGTGCAATCATGGTTCCAGCCACCTCCTCCCCAGTGGACAAGCCTATTCGGTCATCCCACCTCCTGTACCCCGATTACCCTTCTGTTAATGCTTAGGAAGGAGGGCAGTAGGCTGGGACACTGGGCAGCAGCAGGTGGTAATTATACTCCAGACCAAGAATTCACTGTGCTACATCAGCATGTGTTTAGTGCATGCCACTGAGTCCAGGAAGTACGAGGAATCTGAAGGCACCTGCTTCACTGTCTCTGGGCACAGGGCTTCAGTTCAGATGGGGAAACAGAAATGCATGGCAGGAAAGTAAGCTCAGAAATCTGCTTATGCCAGATTGCCCCCCAACACATTACATTCCTCGTGCCACTGCTGGTGCCAGATGCCTAAGTGCAAGTCTGTCTTTGCCACTACCTCATTTAAGAGCCTTTTCACCTAGAATTTTGCAGAGCGTATTCTATAGGATGCTAGAAATGGTTTAAGAATGGTTCCATTGGTCTAGTAAGTTAGGGAAAATACATCCTCTTTTTTTTTTTGAGACAGAGTCTTAAGCCGTCGTCCTCTGTAGAGTGTTGTGGTGTCACAGCTTACAGTAACCTCAAACTCTTGGGCTTAAGCGATTCTCTTGCCTCAGCCTCTCATGTAACTGGGTCTGCAGGCACCCAGCACAATGCCTGGCTATTTTTGTTGCTGTTGCTGTAGTTGTCATTGTTTGGGAGGCCCAGGCTGGATTCGAACCTGCCAGCTCCAGTGTATGTGGCTGGTGGCCTAGCTGCTAAGCTACAGGTGTTGAGCTGGAAAACACATCTTTCAACCATGTGAGTGGTAATATTTTAAAAGATTTGAGAAGTCCTGCAGCAAAGATTTATCCAGAGTTTTCTCAAACTGTTAGACGAAAGAACCCTTTCCCACCTAACCCAAACTAACCCCTTGGAGAAATGCTTTGGGGGAATGTCCCCCTGCAGGGCAGGCCTTGCCTACTGTCCAGGACAGATCTTGTAGTAATTCAATTTTTAGTTATTTTTAGGAGCTCTCATACTGTTTTCCATAGTGGCTCCACCATATTACATTCCTACCACATTTGCACAAGAATTATGTGTCTCTGACTCCTTGCCAACTTTTTTTTTTTTTTGATTGATTTCATTATAGTAGTTATTCTAACACCTATGGGTGGGAGGTGGTATGTCATTGTGGTTTTGATTTGCATTTCTCTAATAATTAATGAAACCTTTTTATGTGCTCATTGGCCATTTATCAACATATATATATACATACACATGCATGCACACACACACATATATATGTCTTTGGAGGAATATCTATTCAAGTCTTATGTCCCCCCTTTTAAAAAATCTGGTTATCTGTTTTTTTCATTGTTGAGTTGTAGGAGTTCTTTATATTTTCTAAAAATTATCCCCTTATTAGATATATGATTTGCAAATACATTATCCCATTCCATAGGTTACCTTTTTACTCTGTTGTGTCTTTTGATACACAGAAATTTTAAATTTTGATGTAGTCCAATTTATTTTACTTTTGTTGCCTATGCATTTGCTAGAAATTACTACTAAGCCCAATGTCAGGAAGCATTGCCCTATGTTTTGTTCTAAATGTTTTATAGTTTTAAGTCTTACATTTAGGGTTTTTATCCATTTTGAATCCATTTTTGTTTATAGTGTTAGGTAAGGATCCAACTTCATTCTTTTGCATGTGGATGTTCAGTTTTCTCAATAGCAGTTGTTGAAAAGACTATTCTTTCCCCCACAGAATAGTCTTAGTACCTTCATTGAAAAGCAATTGATCATAAATATAAGTGTTTATTTGTGGGCTCATTATTCTATTCTGTTGGTCTGTAAGATTGCCTTATGCAAATACAATGCTGTTTAGATGAGTGTTGCTCTGAAATCAAGAAATGTGAGAACTTTCTTCTTTGTCAAGACTATTTTGGCTGTTTGGGGACCCCTGAGATTCCATACAAATTTTAGAATGTTTTTTTCTATTTCTGCAAAAAATGTTGGGGGATTTTCATAAGAGTTACAGAAATCTATAGATTGGTTAAAGTAGTATTGCCATCTTAATACTAGTAAGTTTTGCAATCTGTGAAGACAAGGTGTCCTTCCATTTATTTGTGTCATCAGCAACATTTTGTAGTTCTCGATGTACGTGTTTTTTACATTTTCGGTAAAAGTTTACTCTTAAATATTTTATTCTTTTTTCTTTGTAAACGGATTTTTTTCTTATTTCTCTTTAGGATTGCTTATCGTTAGTGTATGGAAATACAACTAATTTTTATGTGTTGATTTTGTATCCTAGAACTTTGCTAAAGTTATTAGTTCTAACACTGTGTGTGAGTACACGTGTAATCCTTTTCTACATATGAGATTATGTTGTTTGTGAACAGAAATAATTTCACTTCTTACGTTCCAATTTGGATATATTTTCTTTCTCTGTCCAATTCCTCTGATTAGAACTTCTACTACAATATTAAATAAGTGTAGTGAAAGTAGGACTCTTTTTTCATTTCTGATCTTAGAGGAAGAGTTTCAGTCTTTCACCACTGAGCGTGATATATATATATTTTTATTTGAGACAGAGTCTCACTATGTTATCCTCGATAGAGTGCCATGGCGTCACAGTTCACAGCAACCTCAAACTCTTGGGCTTAAGTGATCCTCCTGCTTCAGCCTCCCAAGTAACTGGGACTACAGGTGCCCACCACAATGCCTGGCTATTTTTTGGTTGCAGTTGTCATTGTTCTTTATCAGGCCCCGGCTTGCCTCAAACTTGCCAGCCTCAGTGTATGTGGCTGGAGCGCTACTCATGAAGCAATGGGCAGCAAGCCCACTAAGCATGATATTAACTGTGGGCTTTTCATATATGTCCCTTATATGTTTCTTTCTATTCCTACTTTATTTAATGTTTTTATCATGAAAAGGGGTTGAATTTTGTCCAGTGCTTTTTCTGCATCAATTGAGATGATCATGTGGGTTTTTTCCCCTTCATTTTGTTAATACAGTATATACAGTATTGATTAATTTTCATGTTAAACCATTCTTGCATTTAAGGAATAAATCTCACTTGGTCATGGTGTATAATCTTTTTAATGTTGTCTTCCTAAATACCAAACAGAAATTCTCTAAAGAAAAATGATATTTATTCAGTAATGAGCATTGAAATGAAAACATGTGTGCCATGATAAACTAAGTGCGCATTCAGGGAGATAAAGGAAGGCAAAGGTTTTTACAGGAAAAATGAGGAGGATTACATAATTGTTTTGAGGTAATTATCCTTGGCTACAAGGATCAATATCAAGAGTAACATCAGTCCAAAGTTGGACAGGCAATTGCTGGGCAGATGTCCTCACAAAAGTGTATTTTGTGGGATAAGGTTGTAATGACCTTTGTGCAAGGTTGTAGATTTTGCAGTCTTTTGTGGTGTTTTTATCTTTAGACATTCATATATTAGGATAGTTCTTTCATGGCCTTCCTTAGCACCTTTTTCAGGTTTCTTTTTCTTTTCTTTTCTTTTTCTTTTTTTTAAATAAATGACTCTGTTTTGATTCTGACAACTTTAACATTTTCCTCTTTTGATCAAGATCTTTTTCCAAAGCACTACAGATCAGTCATCCTATAGTTAGTGTTGATTGTCCTTTGGTCCCAGGATGGACCTGACCTGGGTTGTTGGTTTGGTCCAACATTGGAAGTAATAATTGGTGACTAGGTGTCAGTTGTCAAAAATCATTTTAGCCACATTTGAGTCACAAGGGAGGTTTGGAGGGAGTGGCTCTCAGGCTAAGACTACCTGAAGGCCATTGTTAAGTTCAGTTTTGTCTGTTCCATAGTTTTTTAGCTATAATCTCAGGGTGCTGGATGAACATTGTTCTGTTAGGAGTTATACTTCTGCAGAGATTTGACAAGTAATGAGTACTAAGTTTGAAAAGGGAAAACACAAAAGAAAATTAATAGTAATATGATCACCCCAGTTTGTAGAATGGTCCTGAGGTATGAAGCTAAGCTTAAAGGCAACCAATTGACTAAATCAGATGACCACAGGGAAGTAGGTGAGACCTGTTGTAGATATGTGACCTGTCCTTTTATCTCATGTCTGTGGGTCTTAACTTCCTCAGAGGCATTTATCCAGGCACAGCATGTAGTATTAAAAATTGCACATCTCCTTCTTTAACCAATAGATAATAAAGGGTATCTTCAGTCTGGTTCTGTTGAGTTACCAGGAGCAGCTGTGGATTGTGAAATTTCAGTTACATCCATAACTCTGATAAAGAGAAAAGTAAGAGACCGGAGGAAGATGGCGGCGGAGATGGTCCTATAGCCCATCTCTCCCAGGTCAGCAGGTGAGAGGGTGGGAGCTCTGGATCTTTCCCCGTGTGAACTATTGGAGTGGATGGGCAACTGGTGAGACACAGAGATCGGGAGGATT
>CAUYON010083603.1:0-18931 GCA_963573935.1 Arctocebus calabarensis
TCAAAATAAGGTATGTGCACTGTGCATAGGAATTTGTTCTTAGATTTTTTTTTTTTTTTAACTATAGTCTGGCCCGCCAACCGTCTGAGGGACAGTGAACTGGCCCCCTGTTTAAAAAGTTTGAGGACCCCTGCTCTAAAGTCTGCTAGCAAAACAGGGTCTTACCTGCATATAAGGAGTGACATCCCATCACATTTGCCATATTCTATTGGTTAGAATTCAGTCACAGGTGCCACTATCCTCAAGGGGAGAGGATTACGCAAGGGCATGAACATCAGTAGGTGAGGGTCATAAGGAACACCTCAAAATTTGTCCCCCACAGAGAGGTATATGATAGGTGGTAGAGGTTCATTTAATCTATAGTTTGGCTAAATGCAGTTTGGCCAGGTATCAAAATCAATATTGAGCAAAAGCTAATTCCAAATACAAACATCATTATTATAAATTGAAATACTTGTATATAGACATAAATTTGAAATTATATCAAAATATTAATCATAATAAATGTATTCTTAAAATGTTAGTAGCAAATTATTTTAAGTTGATCATTACATTCTGGGAAGAAAATTTTCAAGTAATGTCACACTGCTTGCTGCACTATTGATCATTCCTTCATGCCATTTCTACAGCCAAAACTTTACATTTATTTGTAGGATTTGCTGATTATTAATTGAGTCCTATGCTAGACTGTAATTTCTAGGAGAGAAGGAGCCTGTGGCCAGTTTTGATCATAGTAGTACTTGTGGTAAAATAGAAGTTTGGATTCCCAAATCTCCTTTGCTCCTACTCATCCCCACCCCTCATGAGAAAAGAGACTTTTATTTATTTTTTCGATTGTCTAGGAGGTTTCATTCTCAACTCCAGTTCTCCACACCTATATATTCTGCCACATTTAAAATGCAGTTCAAAAGCTTTCTAACCTATGACTATGTCAACTCTTTTTTATTTTTTATTTTTTTTTGAGACAATCTCAAGCTATCTCCCTGGATAGAGTACTGTGGCATCATAGCTCACAGCAACCTCCAACTTGGGCTCAAGCATCAGTTTTTCTATTTTTAGGAGAGATTGGGTCTTGCTTTTTCTCAGTCTGAGCTCAAGCAATCCACCTGGCTCATCCTCCCAGAGTGCTAGTATTACAGGTGTGAGCCACCACACCTAGCCTCATGTCAATTCTTTAACTTTGTTTTTACAATTTACTTTTATTATTCTTCTTTTTATTTTTTGTTTGTTTTTTATTGTTTGGGATGCATTGAGGGAACAAAGATTTAGGTTACACAGATTTGTTAGATAAAGTCCCTCTTATAATTGTGTCCTGCCCCCAAGAGATGTGCCATACACCATGATCTTCCATCCCTCTCCCTCTTCCCCTCACCCAACTTGCTCATTTCCTTATCCCCCACTGTGTATTATCTCATCTACTGCCTTTATCTATTAGTACATTGGAGTCTTGCTTCTCCATTCTTGTGATGCTTTACTAAGAAGAATGTGTTACATCTCCATCCAGGTTAATACAAAAGATGTAAATTCTCCATCTTTTATAGTGGCTGAATAATATTCCATGGCATACATATACCACAGCTTGTTAATTAATCCATTCCTGGATTGGTGGGTATTCAGGCTGTTTCCACATTATGGTGATTGTAAATGGAGCTGAGATAAACAGTCTAGTGTGAATGTCCTTAGGCTCAAAGGATTTTTTTCTTCTAGGGAGATGCCTAGTAATGGGATTGCAGGATCAAATGGGAGGTCTAATGTCGGTTCCTTGAAGATTCTCCTTACTTCCCTCCAAAAAATTTGTATTAGTTTGCAGTCCCACCAGCAGTGTAAAAGTGTTCCCTTCTCTCCATATTCATGCCAGCATCTGCGGCTTTAAGACTTTGTGAAGTGGGCCATTTTCAATGGGGTCAGATGATAGCTCAGGGGAGTTTTGAGGATTTTTAGTGTTTCATGCCTTAGATTTAAATCTTTTATCCACATTGAATCAATTTTTGTAAGTGGTGAGAGGTGCGGGTCCAGTTTCAGTCTTTTACATGTGGTTATCCAGTTCTCCCAACACCATTTATTGAATGGGGATTCCTTTCCCCAGTGTATGTTTTTGTTTGGTTTATCAAAGATCAGGTGGCTGTAAGACATCAGTTTCATCTCATGGTTTTCTATTTGGGTCCAAATGTCAATGTTTCTAGCTTTGTGCCAATACCGTGGTGTTTTGAACACTATGACTTTGTAGTGTAACCCAAAGTCTGCTAGGGTGATACCACTGGCTTTGATTTTATTCCTAAGAATTGCCTTGGCTATATGGGGTTTATTTTAGTTCCAGATAAAATGAAGAATTATTTTGGTGAAAGAATTATTATGTTGGTATGTTAATGAGGGTTGCATCGAATCTGTAGATTGTTTTGATTAGTATAGACATTTTCACAATGTTGATTCTTCTCAGACATGAGCATGTTATGTTCTTCCATTTGCTAATATATATACATAATGTATATATAATTTTATATATATATATATATATATTTTTTTTTTTTTTGCAGCTTTCTGGCCAGGGTCAGGTTTGAACCTGCCACCTCTGGTATATGGGGCTGGCACCCTACTCCTTGAGCCACAGGCGCCACCCTGTTAATATCTTCTACTATTTCTTTTCTCAGGGTTTAATAATTTTCTTTGTAGAGATCCTTCACCTCTTTTTTATGTGTATTCCTAGGCATTTCATTTTATTTGAAGCTACTATGAAGGAAATTTTGTCCTTGATTAGCATCTCATCTTGGCTGTTATTGGCATATACAAAGGCTACTGATTTGTGAACATTTATTTTATATTGCTGTATTTTTTGATCACTTTCAGAAGTCTTGTGGTTGAGTCTTTGGGGTTCTCTTCGCATGAGATCATATCATCAGCAAAGAGTGAGAGTTTGACCTCCTCTGCATCCATTTGGATGTCCTTCATTTCCTTCTCTTGCCTGATTGTAGCGGCTCGAACTTCCAGCATTGTGTTGAATAGTAGTGTCAATAGAGGACAACCTTCAGCTCTAAGTGGGAAAGCTTTCAGTTTTACTCATTCAATATATTAGCTATGGGTTTTTCATAGATGGTTTTGATCAGATTAAGAAATGTGCCACCTATGCCTATATTCTTAAGGGTTCTAATTAGAAAAGAATACTGAATTTTCTTGAATGCTTTTTCTGTATCTATTGAAAGGATCATACGGTCTTTTTTTTTTTTTTTTTTTGCTTCTGTTGATATGGTAAATTACATTTATAGATTTGTGTATGTTAAACTACCAGCCTTGCATTGCTCAGATGAATCCTACTTGATCATGATGAATGATTTTTTTTTAATGTGTAGCTATAATCTATTGGCTAGGATTTTATTGAGAATTTTTGCATCTATATTCATTAGTGAAATTGGTCTCTAAGTGCCTGTTCTGCTTTCTCTCTCTTCTTTTCTGCCTCTTTAACTACCTTGGTTAACTCAAAGACTTTTCTCCACTCCACTCTACTGACTGGTGTCCTTAAGCTTCTTTTCACATGTTTCTCTCAGCTCCCCAGCTTGATTCTTAGCCAATTGAGGGGAACAACTCTGTCTTATTTATCTTTATATTTCCAGTGTATCTAGTAGCATAATACTTGGCAAGGAATAGGTATCATAAATATCTATTTAATAAGAATCAGCTTCCAACTGAATCCACAATTTCACCTTGAAAATCAAACATAAGCAAACATGAATCATGTTTATGAATGAAATTAGGCAAGGCAGTGTGGCTTGATCATCAATTTCATTAGTCATCAGTGGCAAGGTGAGATCTGCATATTCTGCAACCTGAGATAAGCTTCTTTTTGTCTTTCTTTCTTTCATCATTCATTCATTCAGCAAAATATAATAGAGGTAAGAACATGCATAACTACTGTGGGATCATGCAGAAAAGAACAGATTGGGGGAAATAGTGAAAGCAGGGGGAGGGAGTTGGGGAGGTTTTTCAGAAAAGGTGATATAACCACATTCAGTAACCAGTGCATTATCATTTCAATAAGTGAAATGATAACAAATGGCTGAATAACAAATGGCAGTAATATCATTACCTAAATAAATAATGGAATTAGGATAGAGCTGGCAGAGATCAATTGATTTTAGAATTTTTAGTAACAGCAAGTTAGGGAGGTTATTGTGATACTAAAGAACATAGAATTTACATGAAAGTATAGACTCTTTGTAAGAAATAAAAGATAGGGAATTAAAAAAAGAATCTCTAGACATTATAATCCTTGCTAAGTGCCAGATGTTTTATGTATATTATTTCATTTAGTCTCCAAAGGAATCACATGAAATGAGTATTTCCTCCCATTTTGTGGTAATAATATTGAGGACTGGAAGGTGAAGTGACATAAACAGTGAAGATCAGTTGGACTTCAGTTTGAGCACTCTTTTCATAAATACTGATAGCAAGTCTTTATGTAGCAATTATTGTATACCAACTGTGTGTCTTAGTATTATATTTATTAAGTTATTTCTTTCAATACCCACAATGAAATATGCACTCAAATTATATTATTTTGCAGTAAATAAAACTAAGACACAATAAACGTAAATGATTTGGCATAGATCACACAGAAAAGAAAACAATAGACCACAATTCAAACAGAAGTCATCTCTCTCTTAAACCATGTACACTAGGCTGATTTACTACATTAGGCCTAGTTAGCTAGGCGACATTTTCCTTTCTACTCCTCCCTGGCTATTAGCACAAACTCTTCTTGTGTTAGTGACTGACTGAGGTAGGTGGCATAGTTACGATATGAGATCTGGGGTGGGCAGATAAAATGAGTATTTCTTACTGTCCCTTTTCTTTGCCTGCTTTATCTCAAGGTCAGAGAGGTAGGTATGTGGCAGCCTAGTGGTACAGAACTCATAAACTGCTTTCTTATCCCTGTCTCTGAATCTAACAAGGACATTGCTAATCTTTTTTTTTTAAATATTAAGAAATAATATTAATAATGCAAAGAAAGCAACATTCATATTGTCAAATAAGAGAATGTCTATAATAAAATGCTTTGACTCTGAGGTTCAGTATGGAGTTATCAGTTAACTTCTTCTTGTTACTTTTCCCCAAAGTATCAAAAAATAGACAATTAATATTTATAAATAAAAGTAAAAGATAATTTCAAAAAACAGATCATACCAAATATTATAGACAATAGAAAAAGAAGAAATACTTCAAAATCATTCTACTTAATCTGGATATAGCTGATATTAAAATTAGAGAAAATATATTAGTATAAAGGGAAAATTACAAACATATTTCACTTATAAATGAAGATGCAACATCATAAACAACATATATTAACAAGTTGAATTAAAAATTAATGTTTAAGTAATGTACTGCAGTCAAAATAAAATCCAATTTATGTGACAATTAGTCACTATTTTCTTCTTTTCATTCCCCATGCCCCACTGTGTCATTAATTTGTCCTCATATAAAAATTGAATACATACGAGTCATACTTCTCCATTCTCGTGATGCTTCACTAAGAATAATGTGTTCCACTTCCATCCAGGTTAGTACAAATGCTGCAAAATCTCTATTTTTTTTTTAATGGCTGAAAATATTCCATGGTATACATGTACCGCAGCTTACCAATCCATTTGCATTGCTAATCTTTTTGGAGATAACCCTGTGACTAACCCCCAAATCCCTCTTAGAGAAATTCATGCTAAAGCCCTAATTTTCTCCTCAATTTTTCCCATTTGATACTCAGGATGAATGCTATGTCAAGCAGAGTGCCAGAGAAAGTTAACTGGTGACAGGGGGGGTCACCTTAAAGGATCATAGTTAGGTGTTTCTCTTTAACACTATTATTAATATTTCCAGGATATAATTATGATTTTCTGAAGCCTACAGTCAAGCTGAAGAATCACATAGGCATAACCAAACAAAAGGCAGGCCTTTCAGATCTCCATTGCTAAAGTGGAAAAAAAATGTCAAATTGTTAGCCATCCCCAGCTTTCCTCCACTAGTACTGGCTTTATATTAGAATTAAGTACATTAGATCCTTCCTTTCCCATTCTTATGATACTCACTGAGAAGAATGCATTCCAACTCTATCCAGGTTAATATAAAAGATGTAAAGTCTCCATCTTTTTTAATGGCTGAATAGTATTCCATGGTATACATATACCACAGCTTATTAATGCATTCCTGGATTGGTGGGCATTTAGGTTGTTCCCACATTTTGGCAAATGTAAATGGAGCTGTGATAAACTGTCTAGTGGAAATGTCCTTATGATAATTTTTTTTTCTTTTCTTCTGCTAGATGCCCAGTAGTGGGATTGCAGAGTCAAATGCAAGATCTAATTTGAGTTCTTTGAGGATTCTCCATACTTTCTTCTAAAGAGATTAAATTAATTTACAGCTTATAGTGTCAAAGTGTTCCCTTCTCTCCATTTCCACACCAGCATCTGCAGCTTTGGGACATTGTAATGTCACTTAATCTTACTGGGGTTAGGTGATGTCTCAGGGTTGTTTTGATTTGCATTTATCTGATGATTAGGAACAATGGACATTTTTTCATGTTTGTTAGCCATTTATCTGTCTTCCTCAGAGAAGGTTCTGTTCATGTCTCATGCTCAGTGATAGATAAAATTGTTTGCTCTTTATTGATTAATTTGAGTTCTCTATAGATATTAGTTATCAAGCTTTTGTCAAATTCATAATATGCAAATATCTTTTCCTATTCTGAAGGTTGGCCATTTGCTTTGATTGCTGTGTTTTTGACTATGCAGAAGCTTTTCATTTCAATTAAGTCCCATTTGTTTACTTTTACTGTTGTTGCAATAGGCACTGAAGTCTTCTTTATAAAATCTTTACCTAGGCCAACATCTCCAAGTGCTTTTCCCACACTGTCTTTTAGGATTTTTATCACTTCATGCCTTAAATTTAAATCATTTATCCATATTGAATCAATTTCTGTAAGTGGTGAAAAGTGTGGGTCTAGTTTCAATCTTTTACTTGTAGTTATCCAGTTCTCCCAGCACCATTTATCGAATAGAGATTCTCTTCCCCAGTGTATGTTCTTGTTTGGTTTGTTGAAGATCAGGTGGCTATAAGATGTTAGCTTCATTTCTTGGTTTTTCTATTTGGTTCCAGATGTCTATATACTTATTTTTGTGCCAATACCATGTCATTTTGTTCACTATGGATTTGTAATATAGCCTAAGGTCTGGTAGGGTGATGCCTCTGGCTTTGTTTTTATTACTTAGAATTGCCTTGGCTATATGGGTTTTTTTCTGGTTCCATACAAAACAAAAAACTATTTTTTCTAAATTTTCAAATTATGATGGTGGTATTTAATGAGGATTGCATTGAATCTGTGGATTTCTTTGGGAAGTGTGGACATTTTCACAATGTTGACTCTTCACAGCCATCAGCATGGTATACCCTCCCATTTGTTAAGATTGTCTAATATTTCTTTTCTCAAGGTTTTATAATACTCTTTGTGGAGGTCCTTTACCTTTTTTGTTAGCTAAGTATTTCATTTTCTTTGAAGCTACTCTGAAGGGAGCTAAGTATTTCATTTTCTCTGAAGCCACTATGAAGGCAATTTTGCTTTTGATTACCTTCTCATCCTGACTTTTGTTGGCATATATAAAGGCTACTAATTTAATAACATTTATTTTGGACCCTGAGATGTTACTGTACTTCTTGATTACTTACAGGAGTCTTGTGGTTGCATCTTTGGGGTTCTCTAAGTATAAGATCATATCATTGTCAAAGAGTGGGAGTTTGACCTCCCTTTCCTCCATTTGGATGCCCATTATATTCTTCTCTTGCATTGACTAGAACTTCCAACACTATGTTGAATAGTAATGGCAATGGTCTGGCATCCTTGTCTGGTTCCAGTTCTAAGTGGGAAAGCTTTCAATTTTACTCCATTTGGTATAATATTAGCTATGGATTTGTTGTAGATGGCTTCAATCAGTTTAAGAAATGTGTGGCCTATGCCTATTTTCTGAAGTATTCTTGTTAGAAAAAGATGCCTATTTTCTTAAGTATTCTTGTTAGAAAAAGATGCTATCAAATGCTTTTCTGCATCTAATGAATGGATAATATGGTCTTTGTTATTGCTTCTGTGGATATGGTGAATTACATTTATAGATTTGCATTTGTTAAACCAGCCTCGCATCCTTGAGATGAAGCCTACTTGATCCTGATATATGACTTATTTAATGTATAGCTGTAACCTATTGGCTAAGAGTTAATTGAGTATTTTTGCATTAATATTCATTAATGACATTGGTCTAAAATTCTCTATTTTAGTTGGGTCTTTTCCTGGGTTTTGTATTAGGATAATGTTTGAATCATAGAATGTGTTGGGGAAGATTATTTCCTTCTCAATATTTTGGAATACTTTCTGCAGTATGGGTATAAGCACTTCTTTCAAGGTTTGATAGAATTCTGGTGTAAAGCCATCTAGTCCAGGGCATTTTTTTGGTTTGGAGATTTTTTATTGTTTCTTCAATCTCAGTGCTAGGTATTGGTCTGTTCAAGAGATCTATTACTTCTTGGTTAAGTCTAGGTACAGCGTGTGATTCCAGCGTGTGATCCATTTCCACCACATTGTCAAATTTCTGGGCACAGAGTTTCTTATAGTCGTCAGAAATAATCTCTTGTATCTCTGTGACATCTGTTGTTATTTCTCATTTACAATTTCTTATTGAGGCTATTAGAGATGCTATTTTTCTGTTTCTAGTTAATCTGGTCAAAGGTTTATTGACTTTATTTATTTTTTCAAAGAACCAACTTTTTGTTTCATTCATTTTCTGAATGATTCTTTTATTTTCAATTTCATTAATCTCTGATTTAATTGTGGCTATTTCTATTCTTCTGCTGGATTAGGGTTACATTGTTCTTCTTGATCCATTTTCATAAGATGGTTCATTAGTTTATTGATGGCTCTCCTGCTTTTCAGATGTAGGCATCTAATGTAATAAATTTCCCTCTTAGTGCTGCTTTTGCAGTATCCCCATAGGTTTTGGTAACTTTTAGCTTTATTGTTGTTATGTTTGAGATATTTAACAATTTCCTCCTTCATCTCCTCCTTGACCCAACTATCATTCAATAAAAGGTTGTTTAATGTCCTTGTATGGGGATGAACATTTTTATTGGCACAGAGTTCCATCTTTATTGCCTATGGTCTGAGAATATAGTGGTTAGGTGTGTTTCCCATAGACATATGTGGATGGTTTGTGCTTTTTTATCTGGTTAGCTAGCCTGTGCCTTTTCAGTGGGAGTTCAAGCCATTGACGTTTACTGATGGAATTAATAAGTGTGGTGGAGTTCTATTCATCTTACTTCGTGAAAGCTCATTTCATAGTTTTGTCTTTTGTACCATTGTGGAAGCTAAGTTGTGATCTTTTGTTTCTGTGTGTTTACTTTATTCATTATCCATTGTGATGGACAGTTTTGTTAATAGATCTAAGTATTTCCTGTAGAGCTTCTCTTATTGTGGCAAATTTCCTCAATGTTTGCATGTCAGCAAGAGATTTGATTTGTCCATCAATTTTGAAGCTTACTTTACAAGATACAAAATTCTGGGCTGAAAATTGTTTTATTTAAGAATGGTATGTCAATCAGGTTGATAAAAATATCTCAGATTGCATGTGAAGCCCCCACACTGTACCCCATGATTGAACTAATGTACACAGCTATGATTCAATTAAAAAAAAAAATACATGTGGATGACCATTCTCTTCTGGCTTGTAAAGTTTCACATGAAAATCTGCTGTCACCCTAATGGGCTCTGCTATTTCTGCTCTGAAGGTCAGTTGGTGCTTATTCCTGAATGCATGCAGAAGTTTCCCTTTTGTCTTGATTTTGGACAGGTTCATGACAATGTGTTTTGGAGAGGCTCTGTTTGAGTCAAGATGACCTGGGGTTTGATATCCCTCTAAAAGTAGTGCATCAGAATCTTTAGTGAAACTTGGGAGGTTTTCATTTATGATATTCTCCAGTATGGCTTTCATTCCTTTAGCATGATCTTCTTCCCCTTCAAATAGAATCCCTACTATTTGTATGTTTGAATGCTTATGAAGTCCCATAGTCCTCTGAGTGACTGTTCTATTTTCTCTCTCTTATTTTCTACCTCTTTAACTACCTGGGTTAACTCAAGAACTTTATCCCCTAGCTCTGAGATTCTTTCTTCTTAATGGTCTAATCTATTTTTGATACTTTCTACTGCATCATTAAATTTCTGGACTGTTTCCATTTCCTAAAGCTCCACCATATCCTTTTTCTATTTGTCTTGTCTCTCATCCACTTTGGGGTTCTCCTTTTCTACTTTCTCTTCCATTCTCTTCATTGCCACTATCATCCATATTTTACATTTCCTTTCTGTCAGTTCCATTAATTCCATATAGGTGGAGTCCTCTGCAATAGCTGCCTCTTGGTCCCTAGGGGGTGTGGTTTGGTTTGGTTTTTCATGTTGGCAGAATTTTTCTGATGGTTCCTCCTCATGTGTGTTTTCCTCTTATTTACCTCCTTGCCCTAACTTTTTTCTTCTCACTTTCTCCTTTGCTTTATATTACCTTGTTTCAGAGCTTAGGTGTTGAAGTGGCCTCTTGGGATAAAGCCAAAAGGAAGAGAAGCACAACAGAATGAGCAGCAAGAATAAAGAGGAAAAGAGAGAAAGAAGGAAAAATAAGGGGAAAAAAGAGAGAAGAGGAAGGGAGATGAAAGAAAAGAATTGAAGAACAGAAAAGAAGTCTGAAGGAAAACAGACAGAGAGATCAAGAGTGACAGAAGAAATGTTGATGTTTGGCAGGGTGCTATGGCCACACCTGCAACTCAAGTATTAAGAAGGTTTGGGTCCTTCCCCATCAGGATCACCTTAACAGCCTGAGGAAAGCAAGACCATACTTCTGACAAATATAGGAAGAGAAGGAAAAGAAGAAAGAAAAAAATAATAATGAATAAATAAAAATGGGAAAAATAAGGGGGAAAAAAAGACAAACAAGAAAGAAAACTTCAGCAGTGCAGACTTGCCAATGCTGTCTTTTCAGAGGCCATGGTGGAAGGTCTTCCTAGAACGTGATCTCATGCTCCTTGAGCCAGACCTCTTCCAAGACTTTCCATCCAGAACAATGGCAAGACCACCCAACTCTTAGAAAAAGAGAGAAAGAAGAAAGAAATATGAATATATAAGGAATGTTTAAAACACCATTATTTCAGATAAAGAAAAAGGAAGAAACAAGAAACAAGAAACAAATAAACACATACAACAAAAAAAGGGGGATATCTTAGGAGTTGTATGAATTTATGTGGGAAAGATGAGATAAGTCTCTATCCAAAGAGAGAAAAAAGGGGGAAAGTAAGATAGAAAAAGAGAATAAATAAGATTGAGATACCATAACAAAAATACAGGAGCCCTAGCCTTTGAAGAAAGTAAAAATGAAGATTAAGTATGCAACCAAGCAGACAAACTAGCATAAAACAAAACAAGACAAAACCAAAAATCAAATAACTATAACAACTACCACCTCAACAACAAAAAAGAGAAAAGAAAAACACACTAAAAAAGCAAAAGTAAAAAATATAATTAAAAAAACATAAAAATAAAAAGATTGTAGAAGGGGGCAATATTAACAAAAAGGTGTATATATAATATATATATAATTATGTATATTACATATATTATAATTATATAATATGTACTATTACATACATATTATATAATTATAACATATGATATATAATATGACATATATATGACATATAATATATATTATATATTATAATTATATATAATAATATATCTATAGATATAGAATATATTTCCAGCACACCAGGTGGTGTTAGGAGATGGAGAACACATGTTGGAAACCACGCTGTAGCTGCCAAGGAGATAGGGTCCTGTTATCATTACTTACTTGCCCTCCGTGGGTGCCTGATTGTTTATTTAGCTTTCAGTCCCCACCAGTTTAGGGTCTTAAAGCTCTCCAGAGTCTTTGGGTGTGTCATGGTGCCTTCTGACAAAAATTCCCAGGGGGCGTGGGGGCCACTCAACTCACCACAGGGGTGGACGACTGGGTGCAACAGGCTCACCAAGACCAGCCATGTACAGGTCCCTGCGAACATACAGGGCTCACCCAGCTAGCACCATAACCTGACCATAACGGCAGCCCAGCCAGCAGCCATGACCTTCCCCATAATGGTGGCCCAGACAACAGTCAAGCTGATGGGAAATCCCCTCCACTGGTATTTAAACCTGGTGGCTGTCTTTCTACAGTGGTTCCATTGCACAGCTTCCCCTGAAATCCACAAACTTAGAACTGCTCCCTCCTTACTGGAGCTCCATGGGAGGGCCATCCATCCCATCCCCTCCCACCCCCATGCACTGGCTTTTTGTGTCAGACCTCTGCATCTCTAGACATCATGCTGTCTCCTGCAGTCCACTACAGTCTTACTGTGCCACCGAGGGACTGCTAGAGAAAATGACTGCAATAGTTGATCTTGATGGCTACTAAGTGATTAAAAAATGGATGACAATACAATGGTGTGAGTAGTTTGGACAAAGGGATGATTTGTGCTCAGAAATGGATGGAGCAGGATGATGCAAGATGTCATCACACTCCTCAGTTTACAACAGGTAACAATCTGTAAAGGACAACTCTATCCAAATTTCTTCTGACAAAACTGTGAAGGATCTAATTTTACCCCAAAATATGACTACTTGACATAAAGAATTCTTTGAATTAAAGACCATGCACAATCAGAAAGCATTGGATGGGGCTTTACTTCTATCTGCATAAAACCAAACTCTGTTTCCTTGTTTTGTGACAGGGTAGCAGGCTATAGTCATCAACATTTGTAATGTCACTTTGGTGAATACATTTCACCAAAGTTATAGGTGGGCCCCTTACCCAGAAAGCGTGTAATAAACCCTCTCAAAGTCCTGTTAATTGTTAGTTTTAATGGATAGCCAAGTACAGCTGGCAGGAGCTTTTATCATGGCTCTAGTCCAGTCTGTATATCCATTTCTTAAAGCTGCTTCCATCTGACATAACAGTACTGATGTGCCACTCAGTAGCTTTCAGGTCAGGCCTCTCCATATTAAGCCTATCACACCAGAGTCCTCACTGATATTACGTGGGATACCTTTGCTTAGAGAAAGGCATACCTCAGGTGAATTGTGCACCCCCCTCTCCTATCATGAATAAGAAGTGAAACAGATACACAACCCCCTCCAAGTTTCTAATTTGCAACTCAATACAGACCACTGTTCATAATAAGCCAGAGAATTGCTATTGTGAGTGTTCTGTGGTTTGACTTTATTATACCTTGAATTAAATCAATGTGTTGGTACCTACCCCCAGTGTAGGTAATGAACAGTGGTTAGCTCAGAAGATTTCTAAGGGAGAAAGGGCATTTCCAACCTGTAGAAAAAGTGTTGGCCTGCAGCAACTGTTCTGGAAAATGAAAGAGGGAGAAGGAGGGGGAGGAGAAGGGAGATGAGAGGCAGGAGAGTGAGAGTGAGAGGGACTGGAATACTCGATGGTCAAGACCAGAGAGAAGGTGAAGAAGCCAATAACTGGTGATCAATCCCTGTAGCTTGATCACCAGCTGTTGGATACTGGAAAGTATCTGGAGAGGTTTTGTTCTCTGGGAAATAACTAGCTCAGTGAACATATAAAGAACCTCTTTGATTCCAGCCACACTCTTTGCAGGTTAAAAAAGAAAAGAAGAAAAAAAAAAACCTCTTTTAAATAGCAAATGTTGATGGGGATGTGGAGAAAAGAGCCAAAATGTTACCAGATGGAAGAGGGTCTGGCAGCCTGTCACTGTCAGCCATATGCAGAGATGGGCATGGATCCACAAAACTTTATTTCTCAGAAGGCCTGTGATCATGGAGAACAGTGAGAGTATCCTCTCCAAGAGAGTTCTGTTCTTCCATTTCCCAAATTACAGTTTTATACATAAAGGTTATTTTAATAATCAGCACAACTCAATAACAATCTATGGCAACATTTCCAATTCCAAAGTGGTTTCCTAAATCAGTTCTAAGAAAAGACCACATCAACCCTTATTGTAAGTAATAATCAGCATAACTCAGGGACCTGTTTCTGATTCAAAAGTCAATTTCCTAAATCAATCTTCATAAATTAATCAAGATGGGCATCTTTAGGGTAGGAGCTAAATTTACAAAACAATAAGAATGAGAGACAGAAGGTGAAGGTGACTTAGGATCTAAACTGACCAGACCAGCTATGTTATGTCCACTCTAGCCTGACAGACTTCATCTGATTCTCACTACATGTGCTTCCACTAGTATGCTATTGGTGGGAATGTAGATTGGTATAACTGTTATAGAAAACAGTATGAAAGTCCCTAAATAAATTAAAAATAGAATTATTACACAATCCAGCAGTCCTTTTTCTGGATATATACCCAAAGGAGATGACGCCACCACTTAGTAAAAATATCTGCACTACTATGTTCTTGGTAGCATTTTTCACAACAATTAAGATATAGAAACAGCCTAAATGTCCATCAATGGATGAATGGATTAAAAAAAAAAAGTGGTGTGTGTACATATAATGACATAGTATTCAGCCTTAAAACATAAGGAGATGTTGCTATTTACTGCATGAATGGACCTGAAGGACATTATACTAAATCAAGACAAGATAGATACAGAAAAAAAATTGCATGATCTCACTTATATGTGGAATATTTTTAAAAGAGCTTAAATACACATAAATAAGTGGCTACTGTGGGTAGAAGGGTAGGGAGATGAAATGGGGAAAGTGTAGGTCAAAGGTTACAAAGTGTGTGGGATGAACAAGTCTAGAGAGCTAATGCACACTGTGAAAACTAAAGCTAATAAAATTATATTGTATAAGAGATGTTTAAAAATATATTTCAGCTGCTTTTGTCACCAAAAAAGTAACTATGTAAGATGATAGACAAGTTATTGGGGCCTTTTTCAGGGGCTTTTTTTTGTTTTTTTTTTTTGTTTTGAAACCAGGTCTTCCTCTGTCACCCAGGCTGGAGTGCAGTGACACAATCATACCTCACTATAACCTCAAATTCCTGGGCTCAAATGATCCTCTTGCATCAGCTTCCTGAGTATCTGGGACTATAGACAGAAGTCACCACACCTGCCTAATTTTCTTCACTTTTGTAGATACAGGGTTTCACTTATTGCCCAGACTGGTCTTGAACTTCTGGCCTCAAGTGATCCTCCTGCTTTGACCACCCAAAGGATTAGGATAACAAATGTGAGCCACTGCACCAGGCCATAATAGATATGCTAATCTGCTTTGTGATAATAGCCATTTTACTGTCTGTATGTATCCCCTAACATCATCTTGTGAACCTCAAACATACACAATAAATTTTTTTAAAAATTAAAATTAAAAAAGAACATCATTTAGCAGCACTTTCACTATAGTTGCTGGAGCTATGGAGTAGGGAGAGCAAGACAACCTCTTAGAGGTGGAAATGACTGATGAGGGGGATGGAGTAAGATAGAGAATAAAGTGAGAAAATGCAACAATTTCTAAGAGAATAGGAAAAAAACATTAAAGATAGGATTCAGATTTTGACAGGCTTTTTGATGTTCAGTGTCAGAATCTCACAGGGGAAGAAAGAATTTCACAATTTTTAAGGTGAAAGGAAAACATGTGCAAAATCACTGAATGGAAGGAAAAAAATCAGTAAACCATTCAAATGATGTTTGGTGTCAGGATCATATACCCAGGGATATAAGTAAATATTCACACAGAGACTGTGTGCTGGGAGCATTAATAATTCATACATGGGGGGGCGGAGCAAGATGGCTGACTGGAAGCAGCTTCCAAAACAGGCTCCTGTCCAAAAGGGAAGATAATCTCCAGTAACTGCACAATTAAGCTGAATACTGGGAGCCCAGCCGAGAGAGAGAAGTGATTCCTGCAGGTCACCTCTGCTGACACAGGCTGCGACCCCAAAAAAGCAAGCTTCAGGTACAAAATTCATCTAAAAGGAAGAGTGTCCATCTCCTCCCCAAAGAAAGCTCTGAGTTTCTTGCTTTTCTGTTTCCTTTCTTTTTTTTCTCCTCTTTTGCTCCTGCAGGTTTTCTACAGACAAGCAGTGAACTGTGGACCTGTTGTTTCACCCCACGGAAGAGTGCTGTGGAAAGTAGGGTGTGCTTCCCCTGAGCATCCGGGTGTGACTCTGAAAACTCTATTGCTAGGTAGAAAAACTGAACTAATGTTCAGTAAACATTCTGAACTTACTGTACACTCTTCTCCCCTTACCTGACGAACCAGAATCCGAACCCCTGCTGAGACTGAGGGAGGAGGTCCCAGAGCAGTGCCCCCACCCCTGCCTGCTGGGACAAGTGCCCCACCAGGAAAAGACTCCAAGGGGGGTGGCAGTGAGCCTCCCTCCCTCTGGCCAGGGAAGCCACAGGTGAGTGCCTGGCCCTGTGCCCTGTGCTTGCTGGGCCTCCATAGGCCCACCATCTGCTAAAAACTCTGATGGTACCCGCCAGACCTAGGCAGGTCTGCCCCCGGCCAGGAACTCCTGTGGCAACCGCACGGGCCTCCATCTGGCACCAGCAGGGATCCCCATGTCCACCCCTGGACAGTAAATCCCCTGGCAACCGTGCAGCCCTGCACCCTGAGACTACAGGGCTTCCGCAGGCCTGCCTTCTGCCAGGAACTCTGCCTACAACTGACAGGCCTTTGCAGGCCCGTCCCCCAGCCAGGAATTCCCCAGCAGCAGCCTGGCCCTAGGCCCCATGCTTGCCGGGCTTCTGCTGGCCTGCCATCTGCTAGAAATTTTGCCGGCGACTGCCAGGCATCTGCAGGTCTGTCCCCAGCCAGGAACTCCCCCAGTGAATGTGAGGGCCTCTGCCTGACACCCGCAGGGCCCCCACAGGTCTGCCCCTGGCCAGTAAATCCCTTGGTGACCGTGCAGCCGTGTACCCCAAGCCTGCAGGACTTTCACAGGTCTGCCTTCTGCCAGGAACTCTGCCTGCAACCGTCAGGCCTCTGCAGGGCGGCACATGGCCAGGAACTCCCCCAGAAACTGTCTGGCCCTGCACCCATGCTTGCTGGACTTCCGCAGATCCGCGGTCTGCTAGAGACTCTGTCAGCAACCGCCAGGCCTCTACAGGTCTGCCTCCAGCCAGGAACTCCCCTGGCGACCACACAGGCCTCCCCCTGGCACCCGCAAGACCCCTGCATGTCTTCCCTGGCCAGTAAATCCCCTGGCGAACGTGTGGCCCCACGCCCAAGCCTGCAGGGCTTCCTCAGGCCTGCCTTCAGCCAGTAACTCCGACTGCAATGATCAGGCCTCTGCAGGACCACCCAAGGTAAGAAACTCCCCCAGTGATCATCTGGACCTGTGCCCTGTGCTTGCGAGGATTCCGCAGGCCCGCCATCTGCTGCAGACTCTGCCGGCAACTGCCAGGCCTCCACGGGACTGCCCCCAGCCAGGAACTCCCCTGGCGATAGTGCGGGCCTCTGCGTGGCACCCGTAGGGACCCCAAAGGCCCGCCCCTGGCCAGGGACAGTCCTAGCCCACCACATGGGTCTCCACCTGGCACCAACGGGGCCTCTGCAGGCCAGCCTTCTGCCAGGGACTCCACTGGCAACTGCCAGGCCTCTGCAGGCCTGCCCCCAGTCAGGAACTCCCCCAGTGACCGCCTGGCCCTGCATCCCACACTTGCCCAGAATCTGTAGGTCTGCTTTTTCCCAGGGACTCTGCCCGTGACTGCCAGGCCCCCAGCCAGAGTAACTCCTGGTGACAGCATGGGCCTCTGTCTGGCACCCACAGGGCCTCCGCAGGCCAGCCTTCTTCCAAGGACCCCACTGGCAACCATGAGGCCTCTCTGCAGGCCCACCACCAGCCAAAAACTTCCCGGACAACCGTGCGGGCCTGCGCCCACCACTTGAAGGGCCAGGCACAACAGTGAAAAACAACCATGGGGCGGAATCAAAGAAAAAACTCTGGCAATATGAATAATCAGCGTAGAGCAATCCCTCCAAGTAACAACAAGGCAGACACAGCACAAGATCTCTTGCATAGGCAAATGACTGAGATGTCTGAAATCAAATCCAGAATCTGGATTGCAAGTAAGATGAGGGGAATGGAGGAAAAGATGGAATTAGAATTTCAAGCAGTAATTCAGAACATGACACAAAAGATGCCTCAAGAATTCAACGAATTCAAAGACAAAATGACCAAAGATTTTGACACATTGAGACAAGAAGTTGCAGCCCTTAAAGATCTGAGAAATTCAGTAGAATCCTCAGTAACAGAATGGAGCAAGTAGAAGAAAGGATTTGTGACATGGAAGACAAAGCTTTCGAATGCTCTCAAACCTCCAACAAACAAGAGAAATGGAAGGCAAAACCAGATCACTCTCTCAGAGAGCTGTTGGATAACTTGAAGAACACCAATATTCGCCTCATAGGGATCGCCAAAAGCGATAAAGCAGCTCCACCACACACAGAATCTCTTATTCATGAGATTATGAAAGAGAACTTTCCACACATGCAAAGAGATTCTGAAATTCAGATAGCACAGTTTCAGAACCCCAGCACAACTCAACCCAAATAAGATATCCCCCAGGCACATTGTAATTAAGTTCACTAAAGTAAATATGAAGAAGAAAATTTTGAAAGCAACCGGATGCAAGAAATTAATAACCTACAAGGGGAAGAATATTAGAATAACTACAGACCTCTCTGATCAAACCTTTCAAGCTAGAAGAGAATGGTCATCAACTTTTGATCTCCTAAAACAAAAGAACTTTCAACCCAGGATCCTGTATCCAGCCAAACTGAGTTTCATTTATGATGGAGAAATTAAATACTTTAATGACATCCACATGTTGAAGAAATTTGCTATAACCAAACCAGCTCTCCAGGATATTCTCAGACCTATCCTC
>CAUYON010083604.1:0-18654 GCA_963573935.1 Arctocebus calabarensis
TGATGTGCGTTCCTCGACCTTGTCTCTTGGCTCAGCTCCAAACCGTTGGCTTTCTCGCTAAATTTCTGTCCTTTAACTCTCCTTCTAGACGGGAGCATCTGCAGAAAGCTGGCTACAGACCGCCATCTTGGCTCCTCCCCCTGCTTATGCTATCTTGATTAAAAATCAGAGTATGTACATTGGTACCAAGAAACTGAAAGATGACATTCCATATCTTTAATATAAAAAGTGAGTTTACATGGATTTATTTTTGGTTTTTTATCTCATCTTATTTCTAATCATCATTTAATTTAAATACTATTTCATTTACATTCCTTTCCTTCAATAGTTTGGAAGATGAATAATCTATTTTTAATTGTATTATTGCTATCCTCATTTTTTAATTCTCAAAACTAGATGAAATTATTAAAGTTGACAAAATAATAGTTGTGATATATATATATGTATTTTTTTTTTGAGATAGAGTCTCACTATGTCGCCCTTTTGTAAAGTGCAGTGGCATCAAAGCTCACAGCAACCTCAAACCTCAGCCTCCCAAGTAGCTGGGACTACAGGCGCCCTCCACAACCCCCGGCTATTTTTTTTTTTTTTTTTTGTTATATTTGTCATGATGTTTAGCAGGCCCAGGCTGGACTCAAACCACCAGCCTCAGTGTATGTGGCCGGCACCCTATTCATTGATATATGGGCACCGAGCCTATTTTTATTTGAAGGTTTTGTTGATTTTGCTTCCTTCCTCCAGTTGGCAGTGACATCATCTGTGATCTTTAAATTTCCTTAAAATAATATACGTAATCTCCCAATAATTTTTTAAATTTAGTATTCTGGTCTAAACTAACTTATAATTAGTCTTGTCTCTGTATGTTTAACTAGCTTTACAGCTCAGCACTCACGTTTTTTAGCCATGGCTTCTCCATTATCAGTCTTTCAGTTTTAATTCATTTCTTGCTAGTTTGGAAGACATCTTTAAATAATTTATTTAGGAAGGTTATTTTTGTAGTGGTATTTTTGTTGCTGTCATTTTTTGTTTGTTTGTTTGTTTGTTTGCTTGATAGTGTATTTCATTGCAGTTCTCATTATTGTTTAACTGGCTCAGCCGGGTTCAAACCCACCAGCCTCGGTGCATGTGGCCGGCTCCTTAACCACTGTGCTATGGGCACTGAGCCAATAGTATATTTCTATTGACTTCAGATTTAACTGGTAACGTACCTAGGTGTAGACTGCTAACTCAAAATTCTATAGATATTGTTCAGATGTTTTCTGCCATTTGAGTTAAGACAAAGCTGGTTTGTGTTTCTCAGCAATCATACTACCTTTTCATTTTGTTTTTAGCTGTCTTTGTCTTTGGAATTTAAAATGTTCACAATGATTGTCTGAATGAAAATCCATTTTTACAAATTTTGCTTTGACATGAGTTTCTACATGGTGCCCTTTTGAGTTCATATGAGGAAAAATTTCTTTTAGTATCGTTTTGACTTGATGAACTATATTTCTTTCTCACACAACTATCAATTTTAAAATGTTGCCTTTTTAAGACTTCTATTTGAGAATCTTATCTTTCACTATTTAATCTTTGGCTCTAGAAGAAATGAAATCATAAAAGCAGTGTCTGTGTTTGTAGTCCTTGGTTGAGCAGTCCTCACAAGAGGACAGTTTCCCCACCCTCAATTTCAGTGAAATTCTCTGTCATCTTGATGATAGAAATTGGCAGGCAGAGGCTACTCCTTCCCAATACATACCTACAATAAATCATTTTTTTAATGTTTTACCAAAACCTGTATAATGCCTTTTTATTCTATTTTGTAAATGCAGAGACTTTTTTTACTCTTTTCAATTATTGTATTTTCTAGGATTTTTGAGGGAATTTCAAGAGGAGAGATTTTTAGTTAGCCTCTTCTAACTTCTCTAGTTTGAGTTCATGTCTGGAATTCAAACAACTGAATTTTTTTTTAAATGTATTTAGACTAAGGTCAATGCAAGGAAAGGGTTAAATTTCTTCCTCAAGTGTGGGCAAAATCTGTAGAGAAAAGAGGAACATCTTCTGTTAAAGAAGTTTACAGAGTAGGTACACAGTCATTGCAAGGAAGGTCGGCACAGGCGTGGAAAGATTGCTCTTGGGCTGCTGCTGGAGTAGCACAGACAGACAAGAGAGTGGGGTCATTTCCAGACGGCAGACCATGGCAGAAGCAGCCAAGGTGGATCCCCAATTGTGAGTGCTAATTCTTACTCTTTGCAAGGCAATTATGAGTTGTGACCTCAGTGGGAGTCTAAGGTTTAGTATGGTGCTCTGATTGTGAAAATGCTAAAAAATATGCTAAGGGTATGTCTACAAAGAGGCCAAAAGGGGAACACTTGTTTGTGGGGGGGAGGAAGGGTTGTCTAAAGTCTTGGAGGGAGAGGTTAGCTAAAGCCTGGAAGCCATTCTCCCTTCTTAGAGAATCACTGTAGGTTGCTTCGATAGCTCTTAGTGGGAAACTTTTTTTTCCTACCAAATATCTTTGCTAGATGAAGGGAAGAGTTATTAGAGGTGTCAAAAATCAGTTTGTTGGTGATGGTTGTATTTTCTTTGAGTGACTAATTTTTGGTTTTATAAATTTGTCATTCAAATATTGACTATCATAGCCACTGATTTTTAGTTAAGAATCAGGAAATTTTTAAGTGTTTGTATAAGTATGAAAAATGATAAGGTAAGGTTTTTGTATGTGAAGGTCAGTTTGGCCTAAGGGTTGGGGAATGAAATAGAGAAAGTGAAAAAAGAGAGGCAGAGGAGAAGAAAGAAAAAAGAAAAAAAAACATAAGAAAAAAATGCACAGCTCTAGTGAGTCACAAATTGCCGGTCAGAAATCAGAGGCAGGGTGGAGTAGTAGAAGGAGGGAGACCGATTCAGTTATGTATCACATATTCAGCATGCATGATGTGCTGTGGAACTTGCTGATGGTATTCTGCTAAATTTTATTTTTTTATTATGACTTTCAGACAGATATCTGTTTGATAGATGAGGTAACTGTGGCTTAAAGAGGCTAAATAACTTACCCAAAGTCACGCTGCTCATAAAGGGTAGAGTTAAATCTATCTTGCCCACTTTGCTGTGCACCACAAATTTCTCCACACTGTGGCCGGTTCCCATGACAGGGACTTCCTAAAAGAAGTCATACTTGCCCTTCTCTTGGATGGTGGTGGTTAGAACCAGGCACTATGTGTTTGTTATTAAGATTCTTTGAAAATCTAAGTAATGATTGTTTTTCCAGTGTTTGCTGCTTTGAGAAATAGCTTTGATTCTTTTAGTTTAGATTATAATTTAATTTCAAAGTTAAGATTCTTTCTCCCTCTCATGGAATTTTTTTTTTTTTTTTTGTAGAGACAGAGTCTCACTTTATCTCCCTCGGTAGAATGCCGTGGCATCACACAGCTCACAGCAACCTCAAACTCCTGGGCTTAGGCAATTCTCTTGCCTCAGCCTCCTGTGCAGATGGGACTACAGGCAGAATTTTTTTGTTTTTTTTTTTCTAATGGAATTTTGAAGTGCTGCATGATTTCAGCGTTTCAAAATTATAATTCATTTATAATTTAAAATTTTTTGTGGCACCATAAAATTGATACTACTTAATTATGCTAGCACTATCTATGGAGATGTATAGAACCAGACTGTTGTCTGTTCTTGTTAAGATTCTATTTTTATGCCACAGTACATGAAAATTGGTCATGAACCAATAAATAGCCAATAAACAGTAATAAATCAAATATATGCAAATTTTGTTTTCTCTATCAAAGTGGCAAATACTAAATTTTCTAAGAAGCAAGCAAGCCAACAAGAATACCCCATATTGCTAAGGAGGGAGGAATATTTATATACTTGTTACTCACTGACCCGGATAAAATTTTTCTGAATAGGAGTTGGAGGTTGCTGTGAGCTGTGACAACAAGACATTCTACCCAGGGTGACAGCTTGAGGCTCTATTTCAAAAAAAAAACAAAAAACTTTCTGAACAATAATCTGGTGATACATATCAAAACCTTAAAATATATATGTTCTCTAACCAACTTCACCTTTCAGAAATTTATTCTAAGGATACAATCATATAAGTTTGTAAAGTTTTAGTGACATGGATATTTTTCTTGCCATTATTTTTAATAGGGAATATCTTAGAAACACATGTCTAAAAATAGGTGACAGTTAATTACAGAACATATATATGGAATACCATGCAATTATTAATAATTCTATGGTAGAATAATTCATAATGTGTTCAGCTTAATGGGGGGAAAGCAGAATGAATAATATCACCATTTCTATTCATGATACACATGTACACACAATATTAATTGGAAATATAGGTGGTTTTTATTTTCTGTTGTATACTTTAGTACTTGAATTTATAGTTTCCTGCAGGCAGGAAACTATAAATTAAAAAAAAAGGAAATAACAGGCTTGATTTTCTCAGAAAAAGCAGCCAACTATCTACTGGTGTGTGATCACTCACAATTTGTGGGATTCTGTGAATAGAGCTTCCGCCTTTCATCTTTTGAATTTTCTTTAAAATACACTCACTCCACCCATAACTCTTTCGGTCCTAAAAGACCTGTTTTAATAGGATGTTACATTTGGAAGAGAATGAACCTCTCTTCCTTTCACAGGTGTGATTGCATGGCTCTGCAGTGAGTTGCTTATTAGAGAGGGAGGATAGTGCAGTGGTTAAGTGGCCACACTTTTGAACCAGAATGATTGGGTTTGAATACCACTCCCCCCACCACCTCTCTAGCTGTGTGACCTTAGACAAGTTGCTTAAGCATTGCAATCCTCAGTTTCTTTCTTTCTTTTTTTTTTTATAGAGACAGAGTCTCACTTTATCGCCCTTGGTGGAATGCCATGGCGTCACACAGCTCACAGCAACCTCCAACTCCTGGGCTTAGGCAATTCTCTTGCCTCAGCCTCTCGAGCAGCTGGGACCACAGGAGCCCACCACAATGCCCGGCTATTTTTCTGTTTTTGCAGTTCGGCCAAGGCTGGGTTTGAACATGCCACCTTTGGTATATGGGGCCGGCTCCCTACTCGATGAGCCACAGAAGCTGCCCTTTCTTTTTTTTTTTTGTTTTGAGACAGAGTCTCAAGCTGTCACCTTGGATACGGTGCTGTATCATCACCGCTCACAGCAACCTCCAACCTGGGCTCAAGCGAGTCTCCTGTCTCTGCCTCCCAAGTAGCTGGGACTACAGGTGCCCGCCGCAACGCCCAGCCATTTTTTAGTTGCAGCCGTCATTGTTGTTTGGTGGCCCTGGGCTGGATTCAAACCCACCAGCTCAGGTGTACGTGGCTGGCGCCTTAGCCCATTGAGCCACAGGCGCCAAGCCGCAATCCTCAGTTTCTTAATGGGAAAATGGGCGTATAGTCATTATGTTATAAGGTGGTTGTGAGATTTTCATGAGATAATCCACATGAAATATTTAGAACTTTGTACTAGTAAATATTTGGGAATTATTAGGGTTTTTTTTTATTACTATTACTATTAGAATTAAGAAACAGAGGAAAAGTGATTTGTCTGAGATTATACAACCACTTAATGGCATTTCTAGGACTAGAATTCAGGAAGGTTTTTTTCTAGCAGAAATATTCAGTACAACCCAGGTTATGCTTAGGGAAGGATGACTTGAAAGAGGCAGTAATCAAGGACAAGGCCAGGCTCTAGGGAGTGACTCTAATCACAATGGGAAAACAAATGATGGAAAGCTCTGGACTCCATGGGGGATAGTGGTTTAACGATACAAGACCTGAATGTTGAAATTGAGGAATGGGGTTTAGGTTTGTGGGGGAATTGTTAAGTAAAGCGGTGCTGGGTCAGAATAAGGAGCCCAGGAATCCAGCTATGATTATTCTAAAGGTACAGCCTAGGTTTGAAGAATTGTAAACAGAAAGAAACATGATAAATTTTCTTTAAAAATTCCTCTAGTAGCAGAATGAAAATTTATTTATAGTGACAAGGAGATCATTTAAAAAACTATTTGAATAATATAAGTGATGAGGGCATGAAGCCAAAACAGTTATGGTGGGATCAGAGAGGAGAGGGTGCATTTAAGAGAAGTTTAAGCACTAGAATAGACAGGATTTAATTCTTGACAGATGTGAAGACTGGGGGAGAAGGAGAGATCTAAGCCCACAGTGACATCTTTTACAAAATGGGAAGTATAGGAAGTGGGTTGGGGCCAGAAAAAGAGAGGTCAGATATCTCTTTTGTAAGCCCCCCAGTGTGTAGTCTGAAAAAGGCCTGGAACATATTCGTTCTTCACAGTCCTCAGAAGGAACCAGCCCTGTTGATACCTTCAATTTAGGACTCTGGCCTCCAGAAAAAAATCAATGTCTGTTTTATGAGCCTCCCAGTTTGTTACCACAGCCCTGGAAAACTAATACACTTAGTGAAAAGGCATGCAGTCAGAGAAAGAAATGGTGAATAAACATATCAGAGAGGAGAGAAGGAAACCAAAAGAGGATTAGGTCATTTAAGATTAGAAGAATATTTCACAAAGCTGGGGATAGTCACAGTGCCAAATTCTGCAGAAAGACGAAGTAGGAGAATGACTGAAAATGTCAATCCAGGCCCTCGGTGACCTTTGCAGAGCTCTTCCAGTTGAATGGAGGGAGAAGCCTCCAGAGAGCTGACAGCAGGAAGCAGCATGGATTGACTACTCAGGCAAGAAATTTGTTGATGAATGGAGACCTCTTCCCTAGAGCAAGCTCACCTCTGCTGTTCATAAAGAGCCACATGGAAATAACCTAAAGTCAAGTCAGCCAGACCCGGAGTCTCCTTCTTCAACTTTTTTTCTTTTTTTATTGTAATCAATACTTTTTTTTTTCCTGGTACACATGGGCCCTAAGTTAGAGGAGAAGCAGACTGCTGAATTCAGAACATACTGTCGCCATTCCGTACCGGTCTGCACTACAGGATGAGAAAGCTGAGAAATACATAAGAGCTTCAATTCCTCTTCTCTCTGAAGAACTCAGCAAATGTTAGGACAGAAACCTCAAAGCTGAGTCGTTGAAGTTCACAAAAGTCCATTCAAATCAGAATGAAGTAGAATTTCCAGAGAAAATACGCTTCAGGTTTCACTCTATTGCTACATCGTGAGAGCAATCCAGAGAGTCTTGGCAGAAGAATTGAGACACTACTCGACAGAGCAAAGAAAATCGTTGACTACTCACCTGACATTCTTCTCACCAGCACCTTATGCTGGTACTTTAGGAATTCAAACTCTCATGACTCAAAGGACACATGCAACAACCATAATGCAAAAACAAAACTGGAAAAGTTTTTTAGGCAATGTTATGTAGAAAAATATGGGATTCATGAGGGTAAGATGCAATATTTGTGCATATCTGCTTGAGCTCTGCGACTCAAGAAGAATTTGTACTTTTTCCTTTTTCTCATGTTAAATCCTCTAAAGCAAGAGAGTTTGGCATAAAATGTATGGAATAAATGTTTGTTATGATAATTCCTAGTCTGGTTTTTCATTTTTAAATAAGTAGCTGGAACTCACTATAGTATCTTTTTTTACTTAAAGGATGAAATAAAATTTACACTTAATGGCATAACACACAATAGTGTGAAATTTATCCCCAACAGACAAGTAAGTAGATAACCTTAATCTAAGTGCTCAAGTTACATCAGAAATCAAGCTACAGTCAGTCTGATGTAAAAGTCTTGCTCAAACAACTAAATTCTCAGGACACAGAGCATTTAATTTCTAATAAAAAATATTCAGACCTCTGTCATTCATTCAGATAGAACTGGGAATTACCTTTTCATTAAATATACATCTAGTATTTAAAAACAAAACAGAAATAATTAGTGAGTAATTGAGGAAGAAGAAATTAAAAGCTCAAGAAAGGAAAGAAAAGTTAGTACTTTTTTTTTCCACCCAAAACAGGTTTGGGAAGGAATTCAGAAAGGAACAAATTTTTGCAGCTGTCACTTTACCTGTGTTTTGGTACTGACATAGATTTCATTCTGTTTTGTCAAGTCATAAGAAAGCTGATATATGTTGAGATTGCATATGAAACCAGCACATTGTACCCCTTGATTGCACTAATGTACACAGCTATGATTCAATAAAAAATAATAATAATAATAAAAAGAAAGCTGATATTTGAAGCTTCTCAGAGATAAAGACTTTGATGAATTTGGTAGTGTAAGAAGAACACAAGCCCAAGCAGAATTTCAGGGATCATTTTTAATTTACATCAACAGAAGAAGGGGAAAAACATGGTAGAATTGGAATAGAGAAGTATTCTAAGAAATATTTTCTTAGAAAACTTTTTTTAGTCACAATGAGTATAAAATTTACTTTCTGAAAAAAATAAAACAAAATAAAATTTACATTCTGTAGTGTCAGGAATATGATAGGCCAAATAACTCAAATGTCACAGCTCTAAATCATGGGGGTCAAATTAATCAGATTTAACTATACTAAAATATCAAATAAAAATAAAAGGAATGAACATTTAGGTAAGTAAATCAAATAATTGATACCAGCCAGAAACTAGTAAAACTGATTAAACTTGAAAGACATAATTACCCAAAAGGTCAACCTAGATCATCACTGCCCAGTCCTATTTTCAACCAACTGAACAACCGATCTTTATCAAGAATCTGATAGTTTTAAGGCTTTGTGGAGAATAGAGATGAAATAGACTGATGTATTATTTTATAAGTCTAATTGGAAAAGACCAACAAAAGCAATTCATAAAATGATTAAAGCCTTTCAATATAGTTATCAATTCAGTGATTTTTTTAAAGAAATATAAATGACAAAAACTTCATTTTCATTAAGTAGTAAAAAGGTTATTTGAAAGGTTATTTGAAAAGGTTATTTGAAAGGTTCCCAGCCATCCCACTTCCTCTAGGAAGTCATTTCCTAAGGCAAAGGCAGTATACCTTCTCCAGTCCGAGATCTCTGCCTGGGGGTAGGAAGGAAGTGAATTAGGAGAGTGGCAAACTTGACTTGGGGCTCAATGAAGAAGTATAAATGTAAAGGAGACAAAGAGTTGGACAAACAGGGAGTAGAAAAGTTAAGATGCCCATTCTGTGGCTGACCTAAGATTCTATCTCCATGTAGCTAAAATATTTGTACTCCTATAATATTCTGAAATAAAAAAACCAAAAAAGAAGTTTATTTGGCTCACAATTCTGGAGGCTGGGAAGTCCAAGATCAGGCAGTCACTTCTGGCAAGGACCTAATGTGGCATCACAGCATGCCAGGAAAGCGGAATCAGAAGCAAAGCAGGCTCATGCACAAGTGGTCAAGCATGAGGGGCAGCTTCATTTTACAACAACTCGGGTTCTTGAGAAGTAATCCAGTCCCTCAAATTAGAACTCACTTTCCCGAGAATTAGCTTAGTTCCATCAGAGTGGCATTAATTCTTCTTAACTACCTAGTTGCTTCTTAAAGACCCCCACCTTGACTATTGTTGGTATATATAAAGGCTACAGATATGAGTATTGATTTTGTATCCTGAGACACTGCTGTATTCCTTGATCACTTCTAGGAGTTTTGTAGTTCAGTCCCTGGGGTTTTCCAGATACGCAATCGTATCATCTGTAAAGAGTGACAGTTTGATCTCCTCTGATCCTATTTGAAAACCCTTGATTACCTTCTCTTGCATGATTGCAATTATAACTTCCATTACAATGTTATAAAACAGTGGAGACAATGGACAACCTTGCATAGTTCCTGATCTGAGTGGAAATGATTTCAATTTTACTCCATTCAATATGATATTGGCTGTGAGTTTGCTGTAGATGGCCTCTATCTGTTTAAGAAATGTTCCTTCTATATCTATTTTCTTAAGTTCTCTCATCAAGAAAAAGATGCTAGATATTATCAAAAGCTTTTTCTGCATCAATTGAGAGAATCATATGGTCTTTGTTTTTTATTTTGTTTCTGTGATGTATTATATTTATAGATTTGCATATATTGAACCATCCTTGGGCCCCTGGGATGAAACCCACCTTTCTACCAGATTGTTCATTGCAGCTCAATTCATAATCACAAAGTCATGAAAGAAGCCCAAGTGCCCATCAACACATGAATGGGTTAATAAATTATGGTATATGTATACCATGGAATACTATGCAGCATTAAAAAAAGATGGAGACTTTACCTCTTTCATGTCTACATGGATGGAGCTAGAAAGTATTCTTCTTAGTAAAGTATCTCAGGAATGGAAAAAAAATATCCAATATACTCAGTACTACTATGAAACCAATTTATAATCACTCACACTTTCATATGAAAGATGAATCACAAATATAGCCCAGAATGCAGGAGGGAAGGGGAGGGGGATAAGAAGGGAGGGAGGCGGCTCAATAAAGAGAGGGTTAATGGTGGGACCACACCATGGAGCATATTGCAAGGGTACAAGTCATATCTATCAAGTATAGAACACAAATTTCTTTTTTTTTCTTTTAATTTTTTTTTGAGACAGAGCCTCAAGCTGTCACCCTGGATAGAGTGCCATGGCTCCACAGCTCACAGCAACCTCCAATTCTTGGGCTCAAGCAAGTCTCCTTCCTCCACCTCCCAAGTAGCTGGGACTACAGGCGCCTGCCACAATGCCCAGCTGTTTTTTTTTTTTTTTTTTTTTTTTTTTTTTATAAAGAGCCACAAGCTGTCACCCTGGATAGAGTGCTGTGGCATCACAGCTCACAGCAACCTCCAACTCCTGGGCTCAAGCAAGTCTCCTTCCTCCACCTCCCAAGTAGCTGGGACTACAGGCGCCTGCCACAATGCCCGGCCATTTTTTACTTGCAGCCGTTATTGTTGTTGTTTGGTGGGCCTGGGCTGGATTCGAACCCGCCAGCTCAGGTGTACGTGGCTGGCGCCTTAGCCTATTGAGCCACAGGCGCTGAGCCTAATTAAATTATTTTCGAAAGAAGTTCAAAGCACAGTAAGTATATTCTTTTTTCTTTAACTCTTTTTTGGGTGCGTGTGATCAACATAATTTAAGTGTGCCATGGAAGTTTAACTATAGAGTCAGTGTGCCAGGAGGTAAAATAGCTTGAAAAACTCTGGGTTACAGCCTGGGACATGCCAGGTTGGAGCAGATGGAAGGAGTCAACAGTTTGAGGAGCTCTGCCCCTTGCTGAGCCACAGCCCCTCATCTGGAAATACGAAACCCACGTTGCAGGCTCATTGTGAAGGTATTACCTGACCTGCTAGCTCACAGAAATTTGTCTGTGATCATGGAGGGGGAAACCTATGAAAAATTGCTACACAAATGTGATCTACACTTAAAAGTTTTAATATTCATTTCCCCCTGAAAGCTTCCCAAAAAGTACTTTGCACTTATGGAGGCTCAGTGTTTTGTGGCAGTTAAGGAGGAGTAAAGTCAGAGTCTGGTGGCACTAGGGATTTGGTCACAACTAAAACCCCACATCGCACTTGCAGCAAGCAAGCCCGAGAAGGGATGATGTGGCAGGCATCAGAAGACGTTATTAGCTTTTGAGTTTCTCAATAGACTTCTAAAACTTACACTAGAAAAATGGTTTTGAAAGAAATATCAATTAGTGGCAAGAAGCTAGCCCTCTGAGCTGCAAAAGGCAGAATCCTAAAGAGTCTGGGCACAAAGTTTATGCCAAGAATGGCAGATAATGTAAGAGTCAGCTTCTCCCGCACTGGAGGAGATAATGGTTGCCAGGCCAGGAAGACAGAGGAGAAAGACAGAGTCCAGCAACAGAGTGAGACGCAGGTGCAGGTCCCTGAAATGATGTCTTGCCTCCCATCCTAGGCCAAAACTCCAGAGTCTGGGACCCAAAGGCATCTGACAACAAAAGAATTGTGTCTTGATTGCTGAGTTGACATCAGAAAAGCAGCAGCAGTCCAGAATAGCAACAGCGGATGAGAAACTAGATTGTGTTGTTCTGAGACCAAGACAGTTGCTCCAAGTTCCCTGTGATTCCAGACTGGCCCAGGAGAGCAAATGAAAGAGTACTGTGTGTCCCTGAGAGGGGCACAGATGCAGGTGAGAGCACTAGGAGACCTGACGAGGCCTTGCAAACAGGACAAAGAGAATACCAAGCGACCTGCAAGGACTGGTGGTCAGAACAAGATGGGACTCAGGACTTCAGGTGATGCCAACGGGGAAAGAGTCAAAGAGAGAGACTGATGGGAACACAGATGCTCTAGCAGGCACTGGCAGGGACCCATCATGCGAGTGACCATGGTAAGCCCAGACCTGGCACTGTGTAAATGCCCCCCTGGAACTATACAATCACCCCAGTCTTGCATTGCTTAAGCTTTCCTGTGTCATTAAGTTGACTACAATTCCTGCCACTGGTAGAATGCGAAATTGGAGATAGAAATTAAATTCAGTACTAGAAAAATAACAGGTGGGGCAAGATGGCTGACTATAGGCAGCTTTTGGGACAAGGTCCCAGCCAGAAGAAAATTGAGAAGTGAACTCAAAGCAGTTAAATTGGAGGGGGCGCGGGGCACAGTAGATCACAGGGAGAAGAAATTAAGGCATTGAGCAACCCCATTGAGACAAACTGCAAGGGCGAAGACGAGAAAGAGGGACAGAGCAGATGACAGTTACCAAGGGAGCCAGACTCAGGGGAGCCCCGAGATGAATAGAAGGGCAAGGGGGACCCCTTCCCCACCCAGGGGGTTCTCCATAGCTAGCAAACCACAGAATCTCTCAGCCCATGTGAGAGAGCCACGAGGGACCACCTAGGGATACTCTCTTCTGGACCCCCCTCCTGCCTAGCAAAATAGGGAGCAATTTTGGTTCCAGGCAGCTTGTGGCCACAGCTTTGTGCCCATTTTTCCTTGGTTACCTACTGGGGCCTGCTTCCCTCTGCACGCCTAATTAGAGTGCTAAGCTGGCCCAGACATCTGGAGGGGCTGCCCCACCTCCATGCACCAGAGAAGCTAAGAAGCTTTGGACCCTACCCAGCCCCCATAGCAACCACGGAAGGAAGGGTTACAGAGGCCAGTTTCTCTCTCACCAGCGACAACCACAGCTGGTATGGGAGGCAAGCATGGCAGGCCCTGCCTCCCACCGTATCTGATGGGTGCTCAGAGGGGACTCAGTGCTGTGTGGCCCAGTGAGCTGGGAGCACCCCACCCCCAATACAGGAGGAAACTGTGGCTCAGATACACTAGCTTTAGTGAGGTGGGGTCTCTGTGGAGTCCGCCTCCTACCGAGGGGATTTTTCCCCAATCTGTGAAGTGGCTTGGACCAGCAACCGCACACTGCAGGCTCCTCCTGGAGGTTCTGTCCCCAGCCCCTGTGGGCATGGAGAGGGGCAGGCCTAGCCTGGGGACACCTGCTCTTGGAAATCCTGGGAAGCATACAGCAAGCCCCAGGGTCCCCTCCCCCAACCTCAGCTGAAAGCCTTGGCTTTTTTAATCTGTTGCAGGTTGGGCTGACACTTTAGCTGGAACAGTTTGGTTCACTATTCAGCTCCCCACCTAGGAGTATCACCTGGAGGTCCTGCTGCCAACTCCACCCAACTTACAAAAAATAAGGCCTGTCCTCAGGGACCCCCACACCATGCAGCCCCAGATGGGAGCTTTGGGAGGCTGTGTGGGGGAAGGGCCACAGGTATAAGCAGCACTTCATTTAAACAGTCGGTGATGCAGGAGTGTGGTGAGTTCCAAAACTTGGGGCCTATGGATCTGATTTCAGCCATCTAGTTTTAGTTTCCAAATAGCCTTAAAACCCTCCTGATGGGAACAGCATAATAAGAAGCTGCCATACAGCATCACTTTGACAGCCCCTGGAAGGGGTACTATAAATTCCAAATCTGGGAGCCTTGAAACTGATTTAAGCCAGCCTGATTCAGTATCCAACTGGCCCAAAATCCCTACTGAGAAGGTTAACTGTGTAGCAAGCAGTTGCTTTGCTCTGGTAGGTAACGGAAGGGTTGGGGGCAAACTCCATATCCTGAGGCCTCTGAACTTGACATCAGCCCCTCAGATTAGCGGTCCAGTTGGTCTTAATACAGGCAGCCAAATGGCTCAACTACTCACTGAGCAGTTGGAGGAACAAGGAGTTGCTGCTTGGCACTGACAAGTCCTAGAAGGGGCATGTAGAGCTCTATACTTTAGGACAGCCAGTGCCATCATCAGCCCACCTGACTCAACAACGAAAAATGGCCACAGCCAGTTGTACGGGACTATTCCTGGCAGATTGGTGCATCACTCAGTCAGCCAGTCTCCACCTTCCAGGCCCAAACTGCTTCCTCAGAGCTGCCTAAGGGATCCCAACTAGAATGTCTCTCAACAACAATTTAGGGACACCCTAACGTCTAGCTTAATTTTTTTTAAATACATAAATAAATTGAAAATACAGATGGGGAGATGTATTTTTTAAAAATACATAAATAAATTGAAATCAGAAGAAGAATGCTGGCAACATGAAAAATCAGAGTAAACCAATTCCCCCAAGAAATTACAAGGGAGATAGAACTGAAAATACCACACATAAACAAATTGTCAAAATGACACAAATAGAATTCAGAATATGGATAGCAAAAAAGATGAAAGGAATTGAAGAAAAGATGGAAAAAGAAATCCAAAATCCAAAAAGAATTCCAAAAACTGTCTCAAGAAATTAATGAAATTGGGGTGGAACCTGTGGCTCAGTGGGTAGGACACTGGCCCCATATATCAAGGGTGGCGGGTTCAAACCTGGACCTGGCCAGCTAAAACAGCAATGACAATTGCAACAACAACAACAAAAAGTACTCAATTAAAAAGTAATTAAAGGCAAAGTCACCAAGGATCTAGACATAATTAGGAAAGATACGGCAAAGTTAAGGAATTGAAAGAGATATTGAAGGAGTTTCAAAACACAATAGAGAGTCTCAGCAATAGAGTAGAACATGGAGAAGAAAGAATCTCGGAAATCAAAGACAAGAGTTTTGAACTAACCCAATCATTCAGAGAGTCAGGAAAAAAGAGAGCAAAAGCAGAGCAATCTCTTAGAGAGATATAGGACTACACAAAGCACACAAACATAAAAATCATAAGGATTCCTTTTTTTTTTTTTTTTTGACACAGAGCCTCAAGCTGTCACCCTGGATAGAGTGTCGTGGCATCCCAGTTCACAGCAACCTCCAACTCCTGGGCTCAAGCAAGTCTCTTGCCTCTGCCTCCCAAGTAGCTGGAACTACAGCCACAATGCCCGGCCATTTTTTGGTTGCAGCCATCATTGTTGTTTGGTGGGCCCGGGCTGGATTCGAACTCTCCAGCTCAGGTGTACGTGGCTGGTGCCTTAACCCATTAAGCCACAGGCACAGAGCCAATCATAGGGATTCCTAAAGGAGAAGGAGAGAGTCCTAAAAGCATGGAAGCTCTACTCCAAAACATGATGGTGGAGAATTTCTCAAGCATTGTGAGAGACCCAGAAATACAGATACTAGATATTCACAGAACTCCAGGACAATTAGATTAAAACAAAACAGCTCTTAGGGACATTGTAATTAACTTAAAAGAGAAAATTTGACAAGCAGCCAGGCATAAGCAACTTCTTATTTATAAGGAGAAAAACATCAGGATGGCAGAAGACTTTTCAGTGCAAACTTTACAAGGCAGAAGAGAGTGGTCATCTTTCTTTACCTTCTTAAACAAAGCACTTTCAACCTAGGATTCTTTATCATGCTAAGTTTCATGTTCAATGTAGAAATCAAATATTTTATTGACAAGCAAACATTGAGGAAATTCGCCACAACAAGATCAGCTCTGTAGAAAGTACTCAGATCTGTTCTATACACTGACCAGCATGATGGACCACCAGCAAAGAAAAGACATCCAGAAACTAAAGGACAAAGCCTAACTTCCACAATGGTGCAAGTGATAAATCTAATCAACAGGCCTCCACAATACAAAATGAACAGAATTCCACCATACTTATCAATTTCCTCAATAAATATAAATGACTTGCATTCCCTACTGAAAAGCCACAGGCTGGCTGGCTGGATAAAAAGGACACAGACCAAGTATATATTGTCTTCAGGAAACATATCTAATCTCCAGAGATAAAATAAGACTCAGGGTGACAGGTTGAAAAACAATATTTCAGGCAAAATGGAAATCAGAAAAAAAGGCAGAATTGCCATTTTCCTTTTTTTGAGACAGAGTCTCACTCTGTTGTCCTGGGTAGAGTACCATGGTATCATAGCTCACAGCAACTCAAACTCAAAAGAGTTCCTATTGCCTCAGCCTCCCAAGTAACTGGGATTACAGGCACCTGCCAAGAGCTGCCATCTTCTCCACTTATTCCTTGGACTTCATACCAACAAAAGAAACACAAAGAAGGACACTATATACTGGTCATGGGAACAGTAAAACTAGAAGACATTTCAATCCTAAATATCTGTACACCCTACTTAAATACTCCCAGATATATAAAATGAACCCTAACCAATCTGAAAAATATGATATCCTTCAACACCATAGAAACTGGGGACTTCAACACTCCTCTAATAGAACTAGACAGATCATCCATGCAGAAAATTAAAACAAGAAGCAATGGATTTAAACACAACTTTATAACAAATGAGCTTAACAGACATATACAGAACATTCCACCCCAATAATACTGAGTATATATTCTTCTCATCAACCAAATGGACCATTCTCCAAAACTGATCATATATTAGTACACAAATCAAATCTCAACAAATTTTAAAAAAATAGAAATTATAACTTCTATCTTTTCAAACCATTGTGGAAAAAAATAGAACTCAACTCTAATGAAAATCTTCATCTCCACACAAAGTCATGGAAACTAAATAACTTTATACTGAACAACAGATGGGTCATGGAGAAAACAAGATAACAATGAAGGCACAAGCTATCAAAATCTATGGGATACTGAAACAGTAATCCTGACAGGGAATTTTTTCACATTAAATGCCAACATCCAAAAAACAGAAAGAGTGCAAATCAACAGCCTAACAAACCATCTCACAGAAATGGAAAAGGAAGAGCAATCCAATCCCAAGCCTAGCAGAAAAAAAGAAATAAATAAAATTAGATAAGAATTAAATTAAATTGAGAACAAAAGAACTATTAGGAAAATTAATGAAGCAAAAAGTTGGTTCCTTGAAAATATTAACAAAATTGCTAAACCCTTGGCCAAATTAAATAGAAACAGGAAAACAAAATCTCTAATAACTCCAACCAGAAACAAAAAAGGGCAAACAATTACAGATACCACAAAGCAGCAAAAGATTATTACTGATTACTACGAAACACTCTACATCTAAATATTTTTAAATGTAGAGGAAATGGACCAAAACTTGGATTCACACCACCTCCCTAAACTCAACTAGAAAGAATTAGAACTCTTGAACAAACCAATATCAAGCAACAAAATTGCAACAACAATAAAAAAGTTTCCAACAAAGAAAAGTCCTAGACTAGACAATTTTACACCAGAATTCTACCAAACTATCAAAGACCTCATACCTATATTGCAAAACATTAAGAAGGAAGGAACCCTCTCCAACTCCTTCTACAAAGCAAACATAACCCTGATACAAAAACTATGAAAAGATCCAACAAAAAAAGAAAACTATAGGCCAATATCATTAATGAATATTGACACAAAAATATTCAATAAAATCCTAGGAAACAATACAGCTACACACTAAAAAAAAACTGTACATCATAATCAGGTGGGCTTTATTCCAGGAATGCAAGGTTGGTTCAACATACATAAATCCATAAATGCAATTCACTGCATAAAGAAAAGCAAAAACAAAGACCATAAGATCCTCTCAACAGATGCAGAAAAAGCATTCAACAAAATTTAGTCTCCTTTTCTAAAAACAACGCTTAAGAAAATGGGCATATATGGCACATTTCTTAAACTGATAGATGCCATCTACAACAAATTGATAGCCAATATCATGCTGAAAGGAGTAAAACTGAAAGAATTTCCACTTAGAACTGGAACTAGACAAGGACATCTACTATTGCCACCACTATTTAGCATAGGGCTGGAAGTGCTAGCCAATGTAATCAGGCAAGAGAAAGCTATCGAGAGGATTCAAGTGGTGACAGAGGAGTTCAAAGTCTTGCTCTTTGCAGATGATATAATCTTTTTTTTTTTTTTTTAGTCCATGAAAAGAGTATATTCTTTTATTGGTTTTTGTTCATACATGTTAAGTTTCAATTTTTAACAATAAAATTCAATAAATTTGACTCCTTAATCATAAAAACTTGCTTTATGTATTATTTACATGTGGCCAAAGTCCATACAAAACATCACAAGGATCCAATTGACTCTATGTGTGGTACCATCACACTGAAGGAGGAGCTAGCTAATCAAGTAATGTACATTCAAAGATTAAACTGTAGATAAACACAGTGTGTTTGGCACTGTTCATTAATATTGGTACACTTTCCTCTTAAAAAATGGCATCCTTCAGCCTTAGTCATAATATACCAGAATCTACTATTCACATTAAAACCAGCTTTTCATCTTTTTAACAGTCATCAATCAGTTTTAAAAAACAAAATATGAGAACTGGGAATGGAATTGAAGTCCTCTAATTTCTTGCCATGTTCCAAGCTGCCCTCTAGAAAATAGGTATAACCTGGTAATTTTTCCATTTTGAGGAGTATAAAAAGAAACAATTTAAAGACAATATCC
>CAUYON010083605.1:0-39858 GCA_963573935.1 Arctocebus calabarensis
CCTGTAGTCCCAGCTACTTGGGAGGCGGAGGCAGGAGACTCGCTTGAGCCCAGGAATTGGAGGTTGCTGTGAGCTGTGATGCCACAGCACTCTACCCAGGGTGACAGCTTGAGGCTCTGTCTCAAAAAAAAAAAAAAAGAATGTACAGGTTATGAAAGGCCAAAATAGGTTAAATAGTAAAAAAAACCCACTAATTCCTTTTTTTTGTTGGGAGATTTTCTCTTGAGAAGCTAACTAATCATAAAAAATAGTAAAAAAATCTCTTGGGAAGCTAGCCAATAGTAAAAATCCCTGATACTTTCATGAAAATAATGTTTACTGATCTTTTGGTGGAACAAACATTATGTGCCAACTCTGTGACCGTGTGGGTTACAAAGGAGATTTAAGACATAATCTGCTTCAACAGAGAGAATCCTTTTCCTTCCAACCAAATACTGTTACGTTACAAATCCAAATTAGTAGCTTCCTCTAATTAATGTCCTTTCTTCCAGTCTCACACTCCTTCATTCCTTGTTTCACATAACTGTCCAAGATATCTTTGTGACGCAAAAAATTATTTTATTACCTTCTGGGATAAAATCTCTAGTGTCTCCCCCAAAGGCTCAGCTCAAATTCAAAAACAGGTCCTGAAGGGGTCTTCATCTTCTGGTCTGAGCTTTCTTTTCCAATCTATGTTGTGGATTGCTCACATCTTGAACTAGTATCTTTTCTGTACACACCAAGATTTCCCATTTCTCTATCTTCAACTATCAAGACTTTCTCTGATTGGGTGGTGCCTATGGCTCAGTGGGTGTGGCACCGACCCCATATACCGAGGGTGGTGGTTCAAACTTGGCCCTGGCCAAACTGCAACAAAAAAATAGCCAGGCGTTGCAGCGGGTGCCTGCAGGCCCAGCTGCTTGGAGGCTAAGGCAAGAGAATTGCCTAAGCCCAGGAGCTGAGTTGGAGGTTGCTGTGAGCTGTGTGATGCCACGGCACTCTACCAATGGCAATAAACTCTGTCTCTACAAAAAAAAAAAAAAAAAAAAAGACTTTCTCTGATCTTCTCCATATCTTAACAATCATTCCCCCTTCTAGGCTGCCACAGTATCTCATGCATTCCTCTTTTAGGCCAGCTCACCAAAGTATACTGAAATTATTCCTTCATACATATCTGGAGAAATACACAAGACAGTGTATTCATTGGACTGGATTTATAGAGGACAAAAACATTTATTCTTCTGTTAAACATTTATGATGACCTGTTATCGGTAAGGTACTTTGTTAAATACAGGGATACCAAAAATGAACAAGACATATCTCTGACCTGAAGAAACTTGATGCTAGAATGTAAGTTCAAAAAATAAAGATTTACAGCATAATAAATGTTAAAAGTATTAAACACAGAGAAGGAAAAACGGCACAAAGGAAAGAATGATTAACTCTGCCTGGGATGGTCAGAGAAGTCTTCATAAAGATAATGCTTAAGCTGATCTTCAAAGATAAGTAAAGCTCACCATGGTAACAAAGAAGGGGAAGGACATTCCATGCAAAAGGAATAGCATCTGCCGAGCCATGAGAGATATACCGAAATATGGGACAGTATAATCAAGCTAGAATAAAGGAGTTGGTATGATTAAGCATAAAGTGTAATATGGGACTAGATTTAGAATACATTACAGAGATAAGTCATGGAGGTAAAATTTGGATTTTACTAGGTAGGCAACAGGGAATCATTGAGAGCTTTATATGTGGGAACTGATAAAATTACATTTATATTTTAGAACAATCCCCGTTACCCATGTGAAAGACAAACTAAAGAAACCTGACTATAAACAAATCCAAGTATTTTAACAGTTATTAATAAAAAAAAAATTTTAATGTCCTGCACTAAGGTAGTGGTATGGGAATAGAATGGGAGGGAATAAATAAAGGAGACAATTAGCAGGTAAAATCTATGTAATACAGTGATTGTTAGTTCCATAGGTAAAGAAACGAATCTAAGAAACTCCTAAGATTCTGGCTTCAGTAAATAAAAAGACAATGGTGCCTTTCACAGAGAAAGTGATAGAAGGATAAAGAGGAGGTTAAAGGACATGGGAATAGAGATAATGCATTTAAGTTTAGACCTGAGTTTGAGGCAGCTGTGAGAAACGCAGGTGGAAATGTCCCATAAGCAGGTAGATAAACATGGACTGGGGTTCAATTGGTGTTGGAGATACAAAGATTTGGGAAACTATTCAGCAAATAGGCTAAAGGAGAAGGCAAGGGAGAGGATGGATTACTCAGAGAACAATGTAAAGTGGGAATGGGGACTAGAAGGTACCTCTAGGAATACTAGTAATTAAATATGGATAAAGATAGGAGTTGGCAAATGAAACTGAAAAGAAGGAACGGAGCAGTCAAAGGACATCTAGAAATATGTGGTAGCACAGAAACAAAGATAGTGGTTAACAGGGTAAGTGGTTACAAGGGATGAAGGGATATAAAGACTAAAAAATACCCGCAATGCTTCTGAAATTTACATAATTCATGACCTTAATGAGAACATTTTCAGTGGAATCTTGGAGGGGAAGGAATGGTAGTGGAAAAGTGTGACTTGTGGCACATTGAAGACTAAGTGGGCAGGAAGAATACTGAAAAGAAAAACAGACTAGTCTTTCAAGATGGTAAGATGTGAAAGACAGTATGTGCATAGGCTGAGGAGAATACATAGGGAAAACTAAACAAAAGAACAAGTGATGGAGCAAGGCTTCTGCAAAGACAGAAAGAGTAAAGATCAAAAGAAAAGGAGACTGTTGAGCCTCAAGCTACCATATCTATTCCTCAGACTGAAAAGGTGTGTGGCTATAAGCTTAGGGAGTTAAAGCCAATTTGTCTTGGTAATTCAGCCTGTATGCCACAACATCTATCACATACTGGGAGTGAATCAATATGTTAAATAGGGTGGGAAACTCCACCAGCAGATTATTTTCCAAATCATTTTCTTCTGATTAAACAATGTAAGGCCTATCTTTAGGCCCTCAGTGGAAAGTTCATATTTGTGGAGACATAATGAAAGCTTCATTACATCAGGGATCAAGAGAACAAGTTGGTGGCATGAATGCAGGTTAACCTGTGGGCTACCATCAGTTGGGGATGAATTTGGGCCTGGCACAGTGAATATCTAAGATATTTGGGTAGTTCTTTCTATGCCTAGTCTTTACTTCATTTTGGTTTTTTTTCCTTAATGTAATTTCTGACTTCTTAGCCCAATTTGATTGCTGCTTTCTGTTTCTATTTGGGGTCCAACTTTTGAGTCTTGATCAAAAGTTACCTTCACTTTTCAACTTAGTTGTGCATACTCTTAAAATTTACCTTCACTTTTAAACTTAGCTGTGCATACTCGTAAAAGTTCAGACACTCTAATAAATTGTTTAGATTTTATTTCATTTTGATAGTCTACCTCTAAACCCAAATTCCAAAATCTGATTTTTAAGTTGAATATAGACAGCAGACTACTTTTTTTTTTCTTTTCTTTTGAGACAGTCTTACTCTATAGCTAGGGCTAGAATATAGTGGCATTGTAATAGCTCACTACAACTTCAAACTCCTGGGCTCAAATGATCCTCCTGTTTCAGCCCCACCATGTAACTGGGACTACCAACATGCCTGGCTAATTTTTCTATTTTTTAGAGAGACCAGGTTTTGCTCTTACTCAGGCTGGTCTCAAACTCCTGAGCTCAAGTAATGCTCCTGCCCTGTTCAGGTTTTAAAGCTGAATTAGTCAACAATATCTAAAACCCAAGAGATTTTATGTAAAAATCCTAGTATTCTAGCTTCTCTTTAAAAACTTGGAACATCTGGTAACACTGGTCACATGTTCCTTCATGGTAGCAATCAGTTGGAGCTAAATAAGCAGCAACATCTTCCTGTCTCCCATAATCCCCTTCCCCTGCCTTTTCTCATCCCCGACTCCCCCAAAATGAGCTATGTGTCTGTTTTCACTTATCACTGCACATTTAGTCCACTTGACTGACTTTTATTACCAACCTAGCTGCTTTAGGCATTTGAGTCTGTGACCCTTGTATAAGAAAATAATAATATGGAGGCTGAAACTCCATTTATCTTATATAACTCTATAATGTCAGGGTCTAGCTCAAAAAATATTTGTTGAATGAATGAATTTTTTATTCTAGAAGAATACATCTACTAAACTTATAATCATACTGGAGAGAAAAACAGATATATAGAATTGTTAAAGGTGAAATTAAAAAAAATTTATTTTGCTGGCTAGGTGTGGTGGCTCATGTCTGTAAGCCTAATACTCTGGGAAGCCAAGGCAGGAGGATCTCTTGAGCTCAGGAGTTTGAAAGCAGCCTGAGCAAGAGCAAGACCCCACCTCTACCAAAAATAGAAAAAAATTAGCTGTGCATGGTGGCATGCACCTGTAGTCCCAGCTCTTTGGGAGGCTAAGGTAGGAGCATTGCTTGATCCCAGGAGTTTGAGATTGTAGTAAGCTATCATGACACATTCTCTCAAAAAAAGAAAAAAAAAATCTTGCCAGTTGGCTTTGAGCTCAAAATCTGAAACTTCAAATGTTGGGCCCAAGAAGGAATAGGCGAACCATTTCAAATGAAAAAAATTAAGAAAATTCACATATCCATATGTGTTATGATATACATTCATCAGGTGATGAATAAGGTGATATTATATTTAGAGTTTATTTAGATATATAATTATAGAAGTAATTATTTTTAAACTTTTAAAAAAAGTTTAGAGTTTATTTAGATACATAATTATATAATTATATATATAATTATAGAAGTAATTCTTTTTAAACTTTTTTTAAAAAGTACAAGAAATTCATGTTCATTGTAGAAAAACTATAATATAGAGAACTAAAAAAAGAGAATCATCAGTAATCTTACTACTCACAGGAAACAATGGATAATATTTTGGTGTATGTTTTGACAAACCTTTAAAAATAAATATATATGCTGGGCACAATGGCTCAGGCGCTCTAGCACTCTGGGAGGCTGAGGCAGGTGAATTGCTTAAGCTTAATGGTTTGAGACTAGCCTGAACAAGAGTGAGACCTCCTCTCTACTTGAAACAGAAAAATCAGCTGGGCCTGTGGCTCCACACCTGTAGTCCCAGCTGCCTGGGAGGCCGAGGCAAGAGGATTGCTTGAGCTGAAGAGTTTGAGGTTGCTGTGAGCTATGATGCCATGGCAATCCCCCTCAGGTAACAATGAGATGAGATTCTGTCTCAAAAGCAAAAAAAAAAAAGAATATATATATACACATATTCTTCTTTTTAAATATATATAATGGCTTAGATTTACATATTTACATATTTAATTACACTTAAAAAAAGCTCATTTCTAATTTCAGAAAAATCAATTCAATTCAGCCAGTATTTGTAAATAACTGTATACAAGGCACTATGCTAACCATTTAATTTCAAGGTGCTAAATCAATCTTTTTTAAAAGGTATGAAAGAAATAAACTGTCTAAAAGAACAAATGTTAAATAAACTAATCTATAATAATACCTGATGATAATTACTCTGAGAGGATTCAAATTTGGGCTTTTGCCCTAGGCAACTGCGTGGCCTTGGACAAATTACTAAAAGGCTTTCAAGTACCAGGTTACTTCATTTATAAAACAAATAGTATTTAACTTAGAGGTAAATGAGATTATGTGCAGAATGTCAGGTACATAATACCTCTCAATTCATAACAGCTATGAATTGTAAATTCATTTTGATCATTATGATAATGATCAAATTATGTTGCTAATATACTATCTTAATAGGAACTTAAGTCAGAACTTAGCAAAACTTTAAGACAATTAATCTTTAAGAATACAATTGACTTAAGATTTTGAGAGGAGTGAATTTTTCCACCTCCAAATTAGCTATCTCATAAAACTAGAGTAACTCTAAGAAAGTGGAATATAATGTGCTTAGATGGGATTTTATACTAGTACATTTATAAAGAAGGAAAAGCAGATAAGTTAGGAGTAATTGAAAATTTTAGTTAAATTTCTTTGTTTGGAGCATTTGCCCTCTGTAGAGTAAACAATCCATACAATTTTAGAAAATGATTTCAATTGTTGGATCTATCTTAACAGACAATCACTTTATATGTACTTACAGAGTGGGTATTTATTACATTGCAGTATAGTTATTTTTAAATTTCTCTTTACCACTACCTCGCCCTTATCTCAAGCACATTATGCATTTTTACTTCTATTCAGTATGTTACACATATATAGCAGCTTACATTTAATAACTATTGATTTAAAAACTTAGTGAAGAAAACAAAACTCCTGTAGCTTTAATTCAAGAGGAATTAAATAGAGGAACGAATTCAAGTTTGTGCCTGGTTATTAAAACAGAAGCACCTGAGTTACTGAAGCAGACTTTTCAGAATGTCTCCAGGTCCTGCTCCATCAAGATTAAGAAGTTTAGGTCAAGGATACAAAAGCAAACGTTTAAATGTTGAGTGTTTGATAATGCATCTATTGTTGTATATCTCAATGAATTCAGAAGAACATAAAAATGCTTTTAAATTCTTCATTTAGCAGATACAAGTGATCCTCTTGCCTCAGTCTCCTGAGCAGCTGGGACTACAGGGGTGAGGCACCCTATGTCTAGCTAATTTTTCTATTTTTAGTAGAGACAGGTGTCTCATTCTTGCTCAAGCTTGCCTTGAACTTCTGAGTGATCTCCTCAAGCGATCCTCCTGCCTCAGCCTCCCAGAATGCTAGGAATATAGGCGTGAGCCACTGTGCCCAATTCTCATTTCCTCTCAATAGAATAGATACTGTTTTGGAAAGAGTAGAATGAGATGGCTATTACTAACTAAATTTCTCAAATTCCCTCTGAAAGATTAAAAGCAGAGGGCAAAGAGAGTTTAACCTACCTCTCTCTTTGCAAAGAACAAAAAGGAATTCAGCAGCAATTTGCTTGACTCCAAGGTCAACATGTGTCATGAGGCGCACCAGCTTATTTCTCACAGTTGAGCCAACTTCAGGTCGATTTGTCACATCCCTCAATGGTGGTAAAACCTGATGGCACAAATGCAAAAACCATCATCAATTGAGGGTACTAGCATAAGTGAGGATGGTAAGATGCAACTGGCCAGTCTTGTAATGTCTATTGGGTTTAGTTTCATAAGAGTAGGAAAAATTTTTTTTAAATAAATATAGGTTAATTTCCAAATAAAAGAAAACAAAACAACAACAAAAAACAGACCTCAAATAGTTTCATGCCTGTTGTGAGGTTTCATTTGAACAGAAATATCTCTTCATTGCACCACCACGCTACTCAAATACATTTCTGCGTTTTTGTTCACCTCAGTACCTGCAATGTCAACTTTCATCCCTCCATTTTTTTTTTTTTTTTTGTAGAGACAGAGTTTCGCTTTATCGCCCACAGAAGAGTGCCATGGTGTCACACAGCTCACAGCAACCTCCAACTCCTGGGCTTAGGCGATTCTCAGCCTCCCAAATAGCTGGGACTACAGGTGCCCGCCACAACTCCCGGCTATTTTGTTGTTGTTGTTGTTGCAGTTTGGCAGTGGCTCGGTTTGAACCTGCCACCCTCAGTATATGGGGCCGGCGCCCTGCCCATTGACCACAGGTGCCACCCCTTTCATCCCTCTATTTTATATTCTGGATCAGGTTTCTGTCCTTCCATGTAGAATTCTTTAATACTGACTCAGTGATTTGCACCTTCTCATAAGTCCTCCAGTTTTTGCAGTATAGGTTGAGTATTGTTTATCTAAAACACCTGGGACCAGGTGCTTTCTTTTTTGGATTTTGGAATAACTGCATTATATATACTTACCAGTTGAGTATTCCTAATATGAGAATCTGAAATCTGAAATGCTGTAAAATGTGCATTTCCTTTGAGTGTCATGTCAGTGCCCAAAAAGTTTCCGATTTTGGATCATTTTGGTTTTTGAATTAGGGATACTCAACCTGTATTTACTAAAAAATAAATCTGTCTTCTAGTTATTTAATTTTGTAATAAAAAGTGTCTATTAATGATTGAGCACTTTCTATGTGTTGTCTGCTATAATGGATGGTATACATAGATTACTCATAATCTTCACAGTAACTCTGAAAAGGAGGTAGTAACGTCACCCTTGATCTTTGTTCCATACACTGATCCTCACAGGGCTTGCAGAACTTGCTTAGTTTGCCCATTCGTTTGCTCACTCACTCACCCATACATCTACCCAGACACTTATCTCACTGGTGGCTTCATCTCAGACTCTTTTGTCAATTCTCTTTTCTCTTCTTATCTTATAAATGTTGGGATATTCAAGGGTTGGGCAAATTTTCTTCATTATTTTCACTCACTCTATTTGTGATCTCACCTAGTTTTATGGCTTTATATAGTCTCTGCAACCTGATGACTCCCTAAATTATATGTCCATGTTGATTTCTTCTCTGACTTCCAGACTTTTTTTTTAATTACTGTAAAGAAATGTATTATAGAAATTTACAAATGGCTATGGAAAGTAGTACATTAAAATAAGGCCAGAAATTTTATTAAAATGCACTCACTTTCATTTTTAGGATTATGATTATATCTCTGATGAATCTATCTAGAGAATATTCTACATAATACAGTACTAAAAATACTGCTGCCACCTTACCTGCAGATTGGTTATAGGGTAAATTAAAGTGTCATGAACTCATCTATCTAACCTTCGGGCTAGTGCTTCTCAGACTGCAATGCACATTTCAGATTCCTGTGGATTTTGTTAAAATGCAGATTCTGATTCAATAGAAGTCTTAGTAGGACCACAATTCTGCATTTTTAAATCTTCTTAAATTTTTATGTGTACAATACAGTATTGTTAAATACAGGTACAATGCTGTAGAGCAAATCTCTAGAACTGAGTCATTTCATACATAAAACTGAAATTTTATAATCACTGAATAGTAACTCTCCATCCTTCCTCTCGCTCCGAGCTATTCTACTCTGTGCATCTGGCCTCTGGACTTTTACAGACTTCTCAAATTTACCATGTCCTAAACAGGACTCTTGATGTTCCCACCCAAACTGCTCTTTCTGCATTTTCCCATCTCTCTAAATGGTAAGTCCATTCTCCCAACTGCTAAGTGCAAAAACCTTAGTCAGATTCTTGACTCTTCTCTTTTACACCCACATCCACCCATCATCAAATTACATCAGTTTTACCTTTGTAATGCCCATAATCCAGCCACTTCTTCCTACCTCCTCCAGTACTCCAAGTCCAACTGACCACTCCAGGGTTTACTGCAACCCTGTTATTTCTCATCATGACTAACACTACAGCCTCTTAAGTGGTTCCTGCTTCCATCCCGGTCATTCTATGGCTCACTCTTCACACAGCAGCTAGGATGGTCTTTCAAAAGTCAGACCCTGTCACTCCTCAAAGTCCTCTAGTTCCCATGGCTTCTCCTCTCACCTGAGTAAAAGGCAAGGTCCTTACAACTCCCTTACTGGGGTTCCACATAACTTACGTCTCTGACTTCACATCTTCTATTTTCTTTGCTTCCTACTGTTTTCTACCCACACAGGCCTCAATGGAATTTCCTAAACATGCCAAGCACTTTCCTGCCTCAAGTCTTTTGCATTTACTTTGCCCAGAAACTCTTTTACCAGAAGCCTGTATGACTCTGACCCTTTCTTCCTTCAGGTCTCTGTTCAAGGGTCACTTTCAGAAGACATTCCGTAACCACCTTATATCACTAACCTTTAGCATTCTCTTTGTTACCATCCTTACCTCCTTACTGTGCTATAATCTTCCTCATAGTACTTATCACCACCTAACACAGTATATATTTATTTAATTACTGTTTGCCTCCTTCTACAAAACTTAGACCCACCAGGATAGGAATTTGTTTTATTTACTGTTCTCTTTCCAGTGTCTGGCATATTAGAGGTATTTAATAAATGCAGGTACAATGTTGTAGAGCAGATCACTGACTGAAGGAAAAATGAATTAATTCAAGTAACTTTTATTAAGTGCCTTCTACAAGCTAGATGTACCAGGAAGTGAGGCTATATACAAAGTCAAATATTATTTATTGTGCATCTAATCTATGCCAGATCCATTATGTATATTATGAATTTAATTCATTCAACTGACTTCCTTCCTTCTCTCTTTCTATATTGAGTGCCTCGTATATAACAGGAGGTACTGGAGGCAATGGAGATATAGCTACAGATAAAAAAGGGAAAACAAATCTTAGAAAATTTGAGTCATCTACCCAAAATGTTTACAGAATCCATGTATCTCTGGCTGAGTAGAGCATAATGCTAGGCACAAAGTGATTGCACAATAAATCCTTATTATTTATCTGTGCCAACCATACTGAGTTTATTTCCCATTTCTGTTGAGAATTAGACACGTAAGAAATGATTTCATGTAGTATGTGTCTACAGTACCCAGAGTACAGAATGCATTATCAAAGTTATCATGTGAAAATTTTGTTAGCTGTATTTTAGTTTCCTTAAAATAAGTTTATAATCAAATTTTGGTGTTCCTACTGTTACATGCCATTCCCTGAAAAACTACAAATGTAGATCTTCCCAAATACTACCCTATGACAACTTTTTTCTTAGGTAAGTCTTGACTAGTTTCTTTTCCAAATGCCCCAAATACTCACTGTTTCTATAAGCCTCTCCAGACTACTAAACCCTGGGTCAGTAATTTCTACCATCTGTTTTCTTTTCTACTTGCTCAAATACAGAATACTCAAGACCAGTTCACTACAGGGTGAACAATTTACTATAATGAACAAATAATCATGGTTCCATTTACACTATTATTAAAGTTAATCATCTGCTACTTTTAGTACTGCCTTTCTTGATCATCACAGTATACAGTACATCCACCTTGGAAGAAAAGTGATTTCCATATTATGAAATCTTATTTCTTTAGTTATCTTTCTAACTGCCATGTTTCATCTCCTTACCTATATTGTAGTGTTTCTTTAAGACAAAGAGCGTGTCTCTTAATCTTTTGTATCGACATAATATGTGGTCCACGGCCTTCATTTATAAAAAGAAAAGCCATTTAACAAGTAGGCTTTTTGACTCTCTTGGTCAGAGACAACAAAATCTAAACATTTAGTGAACCTGGATTTCCTATGTTACGAAGTATTTTCATTTATTATTCTTTATCAAGACTTCCTAGTCAAGGGAGAATGTCATAAAATAATGAATGTGAAAATGTCCTTGATTAATTAATCTTGCTAACATGATTCCTCACGCTTTTATGGTATCTTCCTCTTCTTTCAACAGACTGTAAATTCCTCAAAGAGCCCCTACTTTCTAATCTCTCCTTATCAGCACTATCTATTGTTATATTCTATAAACAATAAGGTGCTTACTAAATCTGATCATAAATATAAAAGGGAAAAATGAACTTGGTTCATTTATTTGGGGAAATTCTATATCATGATAAATGTACAATGGGGTAAATGGTGGTATCATATATTGAAATGTGGAAAAAAGGGGAAGAAATCGGTTAGGGGGATGGAAATCAAGGTACTAGCTAAACTTAAGATACCTACTACACATCCAAGGGAAAGATATGAGTATGCAGTTCACTATAAAAGTCAAGTGGTTAGGTGACAGGCTAGGCCTGGAGACATAAATTTGATGGTCTTTAGAATACAGATAGTTTTCAAAACTGTGACTACTGAATGAGATCATTAAAGAAGTAGGAAGGGAGACCAACAATGCCTTATAGCACTCAAATATTTATGGTTGAAAGAGGAAGAAGATCAACAAAGAAAAGGTTCTCTTTTGTGTCCTAGAAACCAACTAAAGAAAGTATTCGAAAGAGTAGGGAATCCTTACATCAAATGCTACCAAGGAATTAAAAAAAAGAGAGATGTGAGAACAATTGTAACTTTGATAAAATACTTTGCAGTGGCGTGAAAAGCATGAAAGCCTAATTACAGAGGGTTTAGGAAAGAGTCAAAGATGAGAAAGGGCTGGGCATGGTGGCTCATGCCTATAATTCCAAAACTTTGGGAGGAAGCTTGAGGCTCAGAGTTCAAGACTAGCCTGGCAACATAGTAAGAGCTTGTCTCTATAGAATATAAAAAAAATAAGCTGAGCATGGTGGTGTGTGTCCTGTAGTCCCAGCTACACAGGAGGTGAGGTGGGAAGACTGCTTAAGCAGTAGCATTTCAGGCTGTAGGAAGCTAAGATTATGTCACTGCATTCCAGCTGAGGTGACAGAGCAAGACTCTCTCTCTTAAACAAAGAATACACAGAGTGAGTATAAAAATTTTATCTGAGAAACACTGCATAAAGAGCAGCAGAGAAATAGAAGGCAGCTTGAAAAATAGCATTAAGAGGAAGTTTTACTTTTTCTTAAGTTGGAAGATGTGTCTGGGTGCTGACAGAAGTGATCTAGTACATTAAAGAAGATGATTAGTAACAGATACTCACATGTGCCCCATAAGTATGTAAAAATATTATGTATCAAAAAATATTAAAAATGATTAATATTAGGCTCAGTGCCCATAGCTCAGTGGTTAGAGCGTCGGTCACATACACCAGGACTGGCGGGTTTGAACCTGGCCCGGGGCCTGCTAAACATCGACATCTACCAAAAAAAAATAGCTGGGTGTTGTGGCAGGCACCTATAAATGACAGCTACTTGGGAGGCTGAAGCAAAAGAATCGCTTAAGCCTGAGACTTTGAAGTGGCTATGAGTTGTGACACACGGCACTCTACCCAGGGTGACATGGTGAGACTCTTACCTCAAAAAAAAAAAAAAGATTAATATTCAAAGAAGGTGAAATAAATTGAGGGGCAAAGTTCATGAAAAGGTAAGAGGAAAAGGGATAAAGGCTGGGCCATATACTGAAGTAGGGAAAATTTATCCATTGTGATAAATGGAGAGATAAAAGATGTGGCAGAACAGATGTAGACAGTAGATGCAGTGGTGGAAAGATAAGTATTTTCTTGATTTGTTAGTGAATTAGAAAACAAAGTTAACAAATAGAATTGAGAACAGGGGAGTAACACTGGAAGTGAGAAGAAAAAGAGTTGTAAAATAGTCATCTTGGCGTGTACTAGGAAACCACTTGGGGTTGGTGATCTTAAATTGAAAGTAAACTAGTCAAAATGGTTGTTTTAATTTCTCTTACGTTCTAGTGCTCAGTGGAGGCCCAGAATAGGCATAAGTCTGGATTTAACAAGTTTGTTGACTTTTTCCAGGTGAGTATGACTGAGGGTGAACATAAGGTACTGGTGAAAGATGTGATTATAATAAGGAACTACACGTGATATCTAGCCTGGGTATGGACAGAAGACAAGACAGCAGAAAAAAAGAAAACATTGAAAAAAATGACAGACTAGCAATCCTCATAAAGATGAAAGAATGTTGGCCTGAGGGTACAAAGAGAAGGCGTAGAAATTGGTATTTTAAAGGTCAGTTTTAGTTACTGGTATTGTCAAAGTCTTAGACTTGAAATTTAAGATATAAAATCATCTTTAATTATTATTTTTCTTTCTTTCTCAACCCATGTTCCAGTCTATCAGGAAGTTCTATGAGCTCTACTTTTACAATATATCCCAAATATCAACTCTATCCACTACCACTCTCCTCCTATAGAGTTCCATCAGTTCTCTTTTGGGCCAGTCTCCTCACATCCACTTGTGGTCCTTTATAGTTTATTGTACAAATAGTAGCCAGAGTATCTTTATAAATGAGAGGTCATATTATACTCTTACGAGAGTATCTTTATAAATGAGCAGTCATATCATTTCCCTACCAAAACATTCCTATGTCCTCTTATCTCACTTAGGAGAGAATCCAAAAGTCCTACATGACCTCATACCTGGCCCTTGTTACCTCTCTTTTCACTTATTGCTGTCCCCAGTGTGTACTGTTGCTTCATCGTAACAGCCTTCTTGCTCAGGGATTTTGAATTTGTCCTCTCCAATATATTCCTCTTCCAAATGTTCTCAAAGATACTCTTCCTACTTTTCCAGCTTCCTGCTCAAACATCATCTGCTCTGAAAGGCCTTCCCTTTCCCGTTTTAAGTCTCTCCTTTCTCTTCCTCTGCTTTATCTTTCTTCAGAACACTTACCGCTATTTGTCATTGTATCATATAATTGTTTACTTTTTGTCTTTCCTCTATAAGATAAACTCCACAAGGGCAAAGACTTCATCTGTGGTTCAATGCTCAAAACACAGCCCATAGTAGATCCCAATAAACATTTATTGTATTAATTAATAAATGACTCAAAAATACACAATCACTTATTTTTTGGTTATAAAGATTTCAAAGATATAATACTTAACTTTTCTGAGTTTGATTTTCCAAAAAGACCATTATGAGAAAATTCAGTTCATTAATTCTATGTTGCAATCGTAAGATTAACTCTAAGATGTAATATGCATAAGAAGTTACCTGATCTTTGAGATATTTCCTTATGTTTCGATGGGCTCGAGAACATTCTGTTAATAAGCTGAGAACTGGTGTCAGACCCTCTCTATAGCTGCTTCCCTAGAAAGAAAACCACGCAGGTTACGTTAGTTTAGTTTCTAACAGCATTACTTTCTTCCACATAACTCATACCTTTTTTGAGGGGGGATATGCTACAAAAAAACTTGTGAATTATTTTAACAATTATTTGCCCAATAATATGGCCATTTTTATCAATTATCTTCATGCTTATTAATGCTTATTTTTGTCCTTTCTTGATTTTCCTATATTTTCTAGGGTTCCCATTGACTAAGCTAATGAACTTAAATGAAGGAAAGTTTTGCTGGTCCATGTATGGTACTTTTTAATATAGTTACCCATAAAGTTAGCAACAGACCAAAGAAAAATAAACAGCTTACAACAAATGGAAAACTAAAAATGTCCTTTTCTGAGTAAAGATGTCTTTTTTTAATTTTTTTTTTTTTTGAGACAGAGCCTCAAGCTATCATCCTGGATAGAGTGCTGTGGCATCACAGCTCACAGCCACCTCCAATTCCTGGGCTCAAGCGAGTCTCCTGCCTCTGCCTCCCAAGTAGCTGGGACTACAGGCGTCCACCACAACGCCCAGCCATTTTTTGGTTGCAGCCGTCATTGTTGTTTGGTGGGCCCGGGCTGGATTCGAACCCGCCAGTTCAGGTATACATGGCTGGCGCCTTAGCCTGTTGAGCCACAGGTGCTTAGCCGTCTTTTATTTATTTTTATATTTTTATTTTTTGAGACAGAGTCTCACTTTGTCACCCTCAGTAAAATGCTGAGGGTGGAGTCATAGCTCACAGCAACCTCAAACTCTTGAGCTCAAGCAATCATCTTGCCTCAGCCTCCCGAGTAGCTGGGACTATAGGCATCCCCCACAATGCCCAGCTAGTTTTTTTTTCAGAGATAGGGTCTCACTCTTGCTCAGGCAGGTATTGAACTCACGAGCGCAAGCAATCCACCCACCTTGGCCTCCCAAAGTACTAGGATTACAGGCAGGAGCCACTGCACCTGGCCTCTATTTTTATTTTTTTTTGAGACAGATTCTTACTCTGTCGCCCTAGGTGGAGTCCCGTGGTGACACAGCTCACAGCAATCTCAATCTCTTGGGCTCGGGTAATCCTCTTGCTTCATCCTCCCTAGTAATTGGTGGCCACCACAAGGCCAGTCTATTTTTTAAAGATGGGATCTCATGTTTGCTTAGGGTGGTCTTGAACTCCTGAGCTCAAGCAATCCACCTGCCTTGGCCTTCCAGAGTTCTAGGATTACAGGCATGAGCCACCATGTCTGGCTGGGATTAAGTATTAGTATCAAGTGTTTGGGAGGTAATTTTTAATTCTAGGACCTACAAAGTACCTGCATGGAACAGTAATTAATTTTCCCTTTGTTTTCAGGCAATAGTCATAATTTTAGCATGAACACAATTTTTCAGCATTAAACAAATAAATTCACTTGGTTTCAACAATTTATCATATATTGTAATAAAATGCTTCCCAAAGTAAAATTGCACAACATGTCAGCTACAAAAAGACTTAGATTTAAAAATCATGCTCCGTGATATGTTTGTAGAGTTTGGCATATTTATATTCTTTGAAAGCATCTTCCCAAGGCTTTTATTTTATCAGCCTTACCTTGTCTATTCTCTTCTCCATAAAACTGAGTAAAACATGAATGGCCTCCATATTCATGCCATTGTATACCATGGTACTGTTTTTCAAAACTGTTTCTTTTTCAGCTGTTTTATCACTGGGCAGTTCATCTAGAGTTGTTGCCTCTTCAGTTGTTTCTTCATGGATTAATGGGCAAATGAGAACATCCAAACAAGAGACCGGAACATTGCTTAAAAGGTTGACTGCATTGCTGAAAAGCAATTTAAAAATATGATTATTTTAGTTTGATTGAATAGTTCTTTAAAATGCAAACAAAGTAAGAATTGCAGAAATGACTTTTAGGAGTCAATTAAAAATTTTTTTCAAAATGAGCCATTAATATAACTTGGCACTTACTAAGAGAAAATAAAGAATTGTTTCAAATAGCACATAAGACAAATTAGAAAAAACCGATGTTAAATACACAGACACAATCACATGATGTCATGTCACTTTCTGAAATGCTAAAATAGAATTCGTAAGCTTTAGTACTAGTTCTTTAGTTTTATTATGACAACAATGTTAGCTTCCTGGGGGAGAAAAAAATCCTTTGGTGGATCCACTGGTGTTTTATTATTCCTTAGATTACAACACAAAGCAGCTTATCACAGAGGCAACAACATTAAAAATTAAATATTGGGCGGCACCTGTGGCTCAAAGGAATAGGGCAACGCCCCATTTGCCGAGGTGGTGGGTTCAAACCCAGCCTCAGCCAAAAACTAAAATAAATAAATAAATAAATAAATAAATATTGTAGGATTAAGTTTAGGTTTTTCTCTACATGTAGAAAATACAATTTTTGAATCAGCCCATTTTTTTGTGAGACATTTGCAGGAAAGGGAAATGGGAGCTTTTTTTCTTACTCTAAGTCTTTTAAAATGAAGTCAACATAGCTATCTAACCTTTATTTCCTAGGCCTTTTGACTTTATATTAATAAACACATAAGCCTGGAATGCACACCAGTAGGGGGAACCCAAACCTTGTATGTTTGGCATTCCCTTGTGCTGTTCAGTGTACTACAGAAGATTAAACTGACACTAACAACTTAAAAATTAACATGTTCAATGAAAATATTTTCCTACATGTGCGATTTAGTATTCTTTCATCTAAAAGGAGAGGTAGTGTTCTGTGCTAACTTGATCTTATGCGCTTGTGCCTCAGAACTTCCTGATAAACAACAATGAAAAGATAGGCATTACATTTCCTAGTGACAGAGAAGCAAATCTAAAAATAACCACATCCTAACTAAAAATAAACTCTTGCAAATGCAATTTAAAAGTCTAACCACTTGAAAGCCAAACTCTGGGGCTTAATCCATCTGATGCTATCTTAATTTAGACCATGGTTACACTGACACTCTAAAAAATAAAGCAAAACAACAGAAAAACAAACAAGCAAAAGATAGAAAGATTTTTCTCTCCTTTACCCTAAAATGTGTAGCTCCATTTGCCCAGGAACAAATATTTCCTTTCCTTCTTTCCATCTTATGGGAAAATAAAAATCAGTAAGAAATCCATTTAAAAGACAGACAATGAAGAAAAATGAGACATCAAAAAATTATGAACCTAGGGCAAAAAAATAATCTAACAAGTCCTATGAATAAATAATTTCTAGTATAATAAAAGTTATTTGGCTGTCTACACGAAAACCAATAACTGTAAAATAGAGCCCCCAATTTTGGTTATTTGTAAATAATCAAAAGGGCTAAAGTACAATGCTTTTGTATAAACTTTCTTTCAAAAATTTTTTGCAAACATCTGTAGCTTCTTATCTATAGTTTAAAATGTTTCGCTTCTGACTTAAGCATTTGGAAATTGTTAAATACCACAGCTTCACTGGGGATAAAAGAGGAAAAAAAAAAGACTATTTTTGAAATACGTTCCAAAATTGTTCAAGCCATTCTAAAATGTTAGGATGCTTTCCTAAACATAAGGCAATAGGTTCTGAAGTCTATCGATAGTACCATTGTCTGAATCTACCATAGAGACCAGACTAAAAAGTTTAAGATGGGTCATTTCATTACAAAGGAATGTTTCCCCTTCACATTCTTAAAGTAAGCAGTTTCTAGGAATTCAATAAATTTAAGAAACTAAACGCAGAGTTTGATTCAACAAATATTTGGAAGTTTTAGGCTTTTCAAGAAAAGTTCTCATTTTCTCATTTCTTATTAAACAACTTGTTCCCAAACAACTACAAAATTAATTTTCTGGCTCACTGTGTTTGAGCTATTCTTTTTAAATAAGGAAGGCCAGCTTTTTGAGCTCTGTCACTTCTCTGACAGTTTTATTTGTGGTAGAAGAGTGTATGAAATTCTCCAGCTACCAGGAAGTCAGTTGACTATGCACAGATCTGCACAATGGTGTTTGCATTCCTACTCCAGGGGGTAGAAATACTGTGTATATTACTCTCCCCTTTTCAGCTTCCTAGAGATCATTAATCACTTGGACATGACATCCTCCCACTCATGCTCCCAGCCCCCTCCTGATATGCAGATAGGGTCAAAAGCTAGGCCTATTTAGAGTTCCTTTAATGTCCTGCTTAAAGCCTTATTAGTTGTAAGAGAGAGAAGGCAATCTTCAATATAGACCTCTATCAATCGTTGGACTAAACATAATTTAATACTAAATGACACTGCAGAGCATGTTAATGGCACCTGTAGATCTATAGCTGATAACAAATCTTCTTGGTCAAATGCATGAAAACTTCTTTATATCTGGAGCTCACATATCTTTTTTCACACCTAGAAAGTCCATATAAATAAACCTTAAGATCTCCAAAACAGTTTCCTTCTGCTTTCTTTATGTATTTTTAAAAATATTTTTTCTTTGTGGTAAGAGCACTGAAGTTCTATCCCCTTAGCAAATTTTAAGTATACAATATAATATTACTAATATTGCTATGTAGGCTTTATGCTGTATAGGACAGCCTATATCCCTTTACCAATACCTCTCTATTTTCCCCTCCCTTTAGCTCCAGATAACCAACCACTCTTCTACTACCTGGTTCTATGAGATTCACTATTTTAGATTGCTCAGGGCTAGGCATAATGGCTCATGTCTGTAATCCTAGACTTTGGGAGGCCAAGGTGGGGGGACCGCTTTGAGGCCAGGAGCTCAACCTGGGCAAGACAGTGAGACTCTATCTCCACAAAAATTAAAAAATATTAGTTGGGCTTTGGTTCAGCACCTATAGCACAGTGGTTACAGCTCTAGCCACATATACTGAGATTGGCAGGTTTGAACCCAGCTATAACAACAATGACAACTGTAACAAAAAATAGCTGGGCGTTGTGGAGGATGCCTGTAGTCCTAGCTACCTGGGAGGCTGAGGCAAGAGAATTGGTTAAGCCCAAGAGTTTGAGGTTGCTGTACACTGTGATGCCATGTCACTCTACCGAGGGTGACATAGTGAGATTCTGTCAAAAAAAAAAAAAAGTAAAATAAAGTAAAAAAATATTAGCTGGGATCATGCAGTATTGTCCTTCTGTGTCTATTTTATTTTACTTACCATGATGTCTTCCAGATCCATCTATGTTACAAGGAAATTCAAGTGGGAAGATTTCCTTCTTTTCAAAGGATGAATAGTATTCCCTTGTGTGTGTGTACCATGTTTTCTTTATCCATTTATCCCCTGACATTTAGGTGGTTTCTATACATACATATGGCCTATTTGGAATATTTGTAACACAGAGGTCCCCAACCTGTTTGGCACCAGGGACCAGTTTCATGGAAGACAATTTTCTCATGGTGGGAAACAGTGGAGAGGAGAGAATGGGACAAGAAGCAGAACTCAGGCATGATGCTTTGAGGCATGGTTCCTAATAGGCCACAGATGGGCACCTAGGGTGGGAGATTAGGAAACGCAGCTGTAATGAACATGGGAGTGCACATATTTCTTCAAGATAGTAATTTTATGTCCTTTAGATATATATCCAGATAAGTATATATATATGGCAATTCTATTTTTTCTTTTGAAGAAACTTCCACATCATTTTCTATAATGGCTGCACTAACATTGGCTGTACACCAACAGTGTACAAAGGTTTCGGTTTCTCTACATTCTCACCAATACTTGTTATCTTTTTTTTTCTTTTTTTGAGACAAAGTCTCACTTTGTCACCCTTGGTAGAGTGCCGTGGTGTCACAGCTCATAGCATCCTCAAACTCTAGGGCTCAAGTGATTCTCTTGCTTTAGACTCCCAAGTAGCTGGGGCTACAGTTGTCCTCCTCAACTCCCAGCTCACTCTGGCTCAGACTGGTCTCCAACCTGTGAACTCAGGCAATCCAATCCACCCACCTCAGCCTCTCATAGTGCTTGGATTACAGGCGTTAGCCACCACGTTTGGCCTCTTATCTTTTTTTTTTTTTATAATAGCCATTCTAACAGGTATGAAGTGACATCTTATTGTAGTTTTGATTTGCATTCTGTGATGATTAGCAATGCTGGACACCTTTCTATATACCTTTGTCCATCTATACATCTTCTTTGGAGAAATGTCTATTCAGGTCCTTTGCCTATTGTTAATCAGTTTATTTTTATTTTTTTTGCAATTGAGTTCCTTACATATTTTGGATATTAATTCCTTACCAGATAAGTGGTTTGCAAACATTTTCTCCCATTCCATAGGTTGCCTTTTCATTTTGTTGAGTATCCCCTTGGCTGCGCATAAGAATTTTAGTTTGACATAATCCCATTTGTCTATTTTTGTTTTTGTTATTTATGCTTTTGGTATCATATCCATGAAATCACTGCTAAGACCAACATCTATAAGCTTTTTCTCTGAGTGTTCTTCTAAGAGTTTTACTGTTTCAGTTTTTACATTTGGAAATCCAGTTTTCAAACATCATTTCTTGAGAAGACTATTCTTTCCACAATGTGTCTTCTTGGCACCCTTGTTGAAGATCAGTTGCCTGCATATGCACAGGCTTATTTCTAGGCTCTCTGTTCTGTCCCACTGGCCTTCATTAGAACCTCCATTGTTGACCACCTCTCTACACTGACCACCTCCTTAAGCCGACCTAATTTTTATAGACTAGACTTGCACCACAAGTACTTAATGCAAGTTCCTTATGTGACCACCTCTATATGTTGACTAGTCTGTTAGTCAACTCATAGAGGTTCTTCTGTATATGTTTGTTTTTATGCCAGTAGCCAAGCTGTTATAATTACTGGAGCTTTGTGATATCTTATAAAATCAGGGGGTATGATACCTCTAGTTTGTTCTTCTTACTCAAAACTGCTTTGGCTATTTAGGGCCTTTTGTGATCCCTCTCCTACCCCAAAAGAAAAGAAGGAAGGAAAGAAGGAAGGGATAGAAGGGAAGGAAGGAAGGAGAGATGGATAGTTGGAAGAAAATTTTTGAGGTAATGAAAAAGTTTAGGGCTTTGATTGTGGTGATTCCTCGCAGCCAAACGTATCGTTGTATAGATTAACTATGCACAGCTTCTCGCACATCAATCATTCCTCATGGTGTCAGAATATTAATTTAATCTATCAGGTTTTTTTTTTTTTGGAGACAGAATCTCAACTATGTTGCCCTTGGTAGAGTGCCGTTGCATCACAGCTCACAGCAACCTCCAACTCTTGGGCTTAAGCGATTCTACTGCCTCAGCCTCTTAAGTAGCTGGGACCACAGGTACCCACCACAACACCCAGCTATTTTTTTTGTTGCAGTTGTTTAGTTGGCCCGGGCCAGGTTTGAACTTGCCACCCTTGTTATATGTGGCTGGTGCCGTAACCATTGTGCTATGGACACCAAGCCTTAATCTTTCAGATTTATATTATGAATCTTTTATATTTATATTAAGTTTTGTACTATTCTCTTTCTATCAGATGACTCAGGCAAAGAAAAAAAAAAAGATCTCCCAAAGATTTTCAGATATAAATAAATACTGAAGTTTAATTTTATCTAACTTAATCCAGTATTTATTTATTAATTACTGTGTCAGATACTGTTTCAGGCAGGTAATGTATACAAAATAGAGAAAAATTCCTGCCTTAATAGAACTTACTTTCTAGCATGGGAGAACAGCCAATAAAAAGTTAATAAATAAATAAATAAATAACATGCTAGAAGGTGATAAATGTGCTGGAAGGAAAAAACCCAGGAAGGTAAGAAGGGACATATAGGTTATAATTTTAAATAGGATGGTTAGGGCAGGTCTTACTGAGATAAGCCATTTAAATAATGACTTAAAAGGATTAGGGAGTAAGTAATGAGAATATCTAAGGAAAGAGCATTTCAGTAAGAAATAAGAACAACAACACAGACTCCAGGGCAAGAGTGGTGGCATGTTTAAAAGACAGTTGAAAAAGTTGGTGTGGCTGACCATCACACTCAAGAGGAGCATATGAGATCAGACAGATAGTGGGTTGGGAGGCAGATTAGTCTTATAAACTATTGTAACTTAAGTTTCTATGCTAAGTGAAACGGAAAGCATTCTTTTGCAGGGTTTTGCATGGTGATATAGTCAAACTTAATTAAAAGGATCACTTTGACTATTGCATTGAAAATAGTAGGACATCAAAGTGAAAGGAGAACAGTTAGGATATTGCTGCAATAATTCAGGTGAGTGAACACAGTGAAGTAGTTCACTGGATACATTTTGAAGGTTTCAAAGGCTAGGTGGAGTGTAAGAGAATCTAAAGTTCTAGCCTTCGCAAGTGGGATGCTGGAGTTGCCACAAATGAAATGGGAAATACTGCAGGAGAAGCAGCTTTTCAGCAGAAGACTAATTAGAGTTTAATTTCAGATATGTTATGTTTGGGACGTCTACTAGACCTCCCAGGGGAGATGTTAATAGGAAATTAGCTATGTGAACCTGAAGTTCAGAGAGGAACATCCGAATTAGAGATAAAAACTGAGAAATCACTGGCACCAAGATGGTTTTGAAAAAGAAGAACAAAGCCAAAGAACTCATACTTCTTGATTTCAAAACTTACCACCAAGCTATAGTAATCAGAATGATGTGTTATACTGGCCTACAGACATATAGACTAATGTAACAGAAGAAACAGTTCAGAAAAAAAAATCCCCACATACATGGTCAAGATTTTTGACAAGGATGCCAAGACCAATGGGGAAAGTACAGTCTTTTCAACACATAGTATTGGGGAAGCTGGATATCCATGTGTAAAACAGTGAAGCTGGACACTTATCTAATACCATATACAAAAATAACTCAAATGGACCAAAGATCTTAATTGAAGGCCTAAAACTATAAAACTCTTAGAAGAAAACACAGGGTAAAAGCTTCACATTACTGGATTTGGCAATGACTTTTTGGATATGACCCCAAAGAAACAGGAAACAAAAGAAAAGATAGACAAATTGGACTGCATGGAAAATTAAAACATTTTGTACATCAAAAAAAGAAACTCACATAACAGAAGAAAATGTTTAAAAATCATATCTGATAAGAAATTACTATCCAGTATATATAAAAAATTCCTAAAACTCAACAATAACAAAACAAACAAACTGATTCAGAAATGGGCAAAGAGACCAAGAGTGGTGGCTCACACCTACAATCCCAGCACTTTGGGAAACTAAGGAGGAAGGATTGCTTGAGCCCAGGAGTTCAAGATCATTCTGGGCAACACAGTAAGACTCTATCTCTAAATAAAAAATAAGAAAAATTAGCAGGGCATGCTGGTCATGCCTATAGTCTGAGCTACTCAGGAGGCTGGGGCAGGAGGATCACAAGACCAGAAGTTTGAGGATGCAGTGAGCTATGATTACACCACTGAACTCCAGCATGGGCAACAGAGTAAAACTCTGTCTCAGAAAAAAAGAAAAAAATGGACAAAAGATTGAATAGATACTTATCCAAAGGAGATACAAATGATGAGCACATGAAAAGATGATCAATAACAGTCATCATTAGAGAAATGCAAATCAAAACTCACACCATTCGGTGGCTACTATAAACAAATAAATTAAAAAACAGAAACAGAAAATTACAAGTGTTGGCAAGAATATGGAGAAATTAGAACCCTTGTATATTGCTGGTAGAAATGTAAAATGGTATAGCAGCTATGGTTTCTCAAAATATTATATTTATAACTATCTATCAATTCCACTTCTGGGTATATACCTAAAAGAATGGAAAGCAGGGTTTTAAGCAGTTAATAGCATGAAATATTTATAATAGATAAAATGTGGAAGAAATACAGGTGTCCCCTGATAGATAAATGAAATGGGTAAGAAAATGTGGTATATGCATACAATGGAATATTATCCAGCCTTGAAGAGGAAAGGAAAAGAAAGGAAGGAATGTACCATATGCTAAAACATGGATGAACCTTGAGAACATTAGTGCAGGTAAAGAAAGCTAGAAACAAAAAGACAAATCCTATATAATTCCATTCATATTATTAAGTACCTAAGAGAAGTCAAATCCACAAAGACAGAAAGTAGAATGTTGGTTACCAGGGGCTGGGGAGAGATGAGAATGAGGAGTTAGTGTTCAATGAGTACAGAGTCTTAGTATTATAAAATGAAAAAAGTTAGGAGATGGATGGTGGTGATGTTATTTGCCTGTATGTCTGTGTGTTGTGTGTACATATAAATGTACATTTACATTTATTTTATTTTTTTGAGACAGGATCTCACTGTTGCCAGGGCTAGAGTACAGTGGAAAGTCCATAAATCACTACAGCTTCAAACTCCTGGGCTCAAGCGACCCTCCTACCTTAGCCTCCCAAGTAACTGGAACTACAGATAAGTGCCACCATGCCTGCCTACAGATGACGTCTGACTGTGTTGATCAGCTGGTCTTGAATTCCTGGCCTCAAGTAATCCCCTTGCCTTGGCTTCCAATATATATGTATTTAATGCCACTGAGCTGTAAACTTAAAAGTTGTTAGGATGGCAAATCTTATGTTAAGTGTATTTTATTATAATAAAAAATTTAGAAGAAAAATCCCAACATATGTAAGATAGTATATTTAGCATTAAGTATTAGTAATAAGGTGTCATTAGGTACTAAATTGTCTCCTTCAATATGAGACAAAATGAATTAGTCTGAACAAAGAAACAGTAACAATAAAAAGCTTTGTAGACGTCCATGTGCTCAATAACCTAGATTGAAAGCCTAAAATACATTAAATCAGATTTGGCCCTCCGTTCTCCTCTTCTTATCAGTTTATATGCCATACCCATTTTTCCCTTTCTCTCCAAACTAAAACAAAACCACGTCTACATAGAAATTTTGGAAGCTGTTTAGGCAAAAGATTATTGATTATGAACAGAAGTGCTAAAAATACTTTCAGGCAGACAGCAGAGATGAACAGAATTAGGATGTCCTTTAATGTAGCAAAAAAGGTGATTCATACCAACAACTACTTGTTTCTGTAAATATAGACAAAAGGAAATGAAATAGAACAAAACACATTTTTAAAACCACCTAAAATGCTGATTAGTGAAAACGAAAGTAAAGGTCTACTATCTTTGTGAGTTAACTAATTTTATTTCTACATCCATGTCCTCTTAATTTCTATGGGGAAAAACAAACCAACAAAAAATGCACTGTCTTACAAAGACAATATACCAGAAAAAGCTGCTAGGCTGTTTTTTACTTACTCCTCTCCTAAAGCACCTTTATAGGTTCCTGATATGCATGTCCATGAACATCCCTGTCTTCATGGTAACTTAGATGGACAGAAAACAGATTTCTTTGTATGATCACAGGATAAATACAGAAATAAGTTCCTAAGCAAAATACCAAAATGAAGAAAGAACTTTAAAAAAAGCAAAGCTTTAGAGTGATGTAAATATTGTATCTCAAAGCCAGTATGCTTATTATAACAGCAATAGAAGAAGCACAGGGGCAACATGTAGCAGTCAGTGGTGGCGGCGGCAGCTCCTGTTTATTGAGAGCTTACTCAGTGGCAGGGAAGGAGGGCTTTACGAATTTCTCATTTAATCATCATTACAACCCTTTGAGTTTGATGATGGTATATAACCATGCACTACGCATCCCAAGGTTACCTATTTCATTACATTTTTCGTTAAAACAAAAGACCATGAACAGAAACTTTTCAAAAGAAGATAGACTAATGATCAAAAAACATATATATAATATGAAAATATGCTTAACGTGTCTAATCATCAGAGAAATGCAAATCAAAACCACAATGAGATATTATCTAATTCCAATGAGAATAGCTTTCATCAAAAGTCCCAAAACAACAAAAGTTAGTATGGATGCAGAGAGGCATGAACACTTCTACACTGTTGTTATACTGTTGGTGTGAACACAAACTAGTATAACCTCTGTGTTAAGTAGAAACATTCCTCGACCTACCATTTGATTCAGCAATCCCACTACTGTGTATTCACCAAAAAAAAAAAAAGACATTTTCTTTAAAAAGACACCTACACTTTTATAGCAGGCATGATTCATAACTGCAAAGATGTGGAAAAATCCAAGTGCCCATCAACACATGAGTGGATTAATAAAATGTGGTACTACTCGGCTGTAAAAAAAAAATGGTGAACTAATACCTCTTGTATTAACCTGTATGGAACTGGAGAACACTCAGTTCTAAGTGAAATATCACAAGAATGGAAAAACACATATCACATGTACTCACTGTTAAATTAGAACTAATCAATCAACACTTATGTGTACATATGGAAATAACACTCAATGGAAATTAAGTGGTTGGGAGCAGCAAGAAGGGGTAAGTTAATTTATACTTAAAGGGGATAATACACACTATCTGGGTAATAGGTACACTTGTAATTTTGACTCAAACTGTACAAAAGCAATTTATGGAACCAAAACATTTGCACCCATTTAAGATTCTGAAATTTTTAAAAAGTACCCAAAAAACAAAAGTAAAGAAAAAAAAAAAAAAAAAAAGATGTTACTTGGAATTCTTTTACTTTTATTTTTTTTGTGCCACACACAAAAGCACTTGTTTTAGAGTCATTATGAAGGAGCAGAATTCAGGAGACACTAGAATTCTAGTAAGGTTACTAAAATAGCCCTTTGAGGTTGATGTAGTTTTCTCTATATTTAAATGGATTAGAGTCATTACTGCTCAAAATGATACTAATCACTTTAATTCTGATTAAAAGGACACACAAGGTCATCCCAGAAAGAATTGTTAAGTCAGCAACAACTTCAATCTCTCAGGAAAGCTTTTGAGAAATACTCATAAATCCTGTCTGGGATTCTAGGGATACTCCCCTTCTTATTTACAGTAAAGCTAACAGATTTTTATCAAAGCAACTTTAAGATGAAAGCAATTTTTTTTAACAGCAAATGTCACAAAGAAAAATAAATCTCATTACTTTGTAAAAAAATTAGATTTTAAAAACTTTATATAATTTTTGCTCTCTTTTGACAAAAACTGGGTTCTATGTCATTCAGAGGAGTCCTAGGCAATGTATTTGTAACTAGTGTAGCAATTCCTATCATAACGCTTCATATCCTTGCACTACATATGACTATGTAACTTGCAATATCGGATTTACCAAAAAACAAAAACACCAACACAAGAAACCAACAACAATTTGCTCCTGGGCTTATAAGCCCATATTCTTTGATTTTTGGTGTCTAGATTTCTCTTGAATATGATGAAAAGTTACAGTGCATCAATAATAAAAAATCTTTTAAAGATATGATTTATTGTAGTTAATCCAATTACTTTTTAAAGACAGTCTTAAAAAAATTAAAGAAATGTTTGATTAGTAGCTATAGGAAAAAAATTACACCTTTAAAAAAATCCATGTTAGTATATGTGCTGCTGAAATGAGCATTTATTTATTTTCTGTCCCAAAAGTCATATACACGGAAAATGCAGCAAAATTTGACAAAATATCCATTACAAAATTCTACAAAATATTTCCTACCTGTTGGCCACTTCATCATAAATTTCTATGAGTATTTTGTCAATTTTGACAATTTCCCATTTTTATCTACGTATGGTGACTTTTGGGACACACCTTGTATATATTGTGTAGCCTTTTTTGTTTTTGAGAAAGATTTTGCTCTGCCCCCCAGGCTGGAGTACAATGGTACAATCATAGCTTGCTGCAGCCTCAAATTCCCCACCTCAGCTATATCTTGCTATGTTGCTCAGGATGGTCTTGAACTCCTGGCCTCAAAGCAATCATCCTACCTTAGCTTACCAAAGTGCTAGGATTACAGGCATGAGCCACTATGCCCAGAAAGTATGACACATTTTAATACTTTAAATATTAAAGCTCTCCCAAGTCACAAAACTTGAACTATATTGTTTTCAACATACTTTATGTATTTTTTAATATATTTTAATACTTTTATATATATTTTCATACTTACATAGTTTTTTTAAAAATTATCATTGCCTAAGACATATATTTTAGTGAAGACTCTTAAAACTAGTAAGCATTAGTTAAGTGTAGTAATTATAATAAAAGCAGGGTTCAAATCCTATCTTTTCCTCTTATTAGGGCTGTGTGATCTTGGAGAAATTGCTTGATTCTCTGCCTCAATTTCCTTGTCTATTATTGAAAGGGAAAAATACAAGTACCTATCTCATAAACTGTTAGGTACTTTAGTTATTGGGAACTAAAAGAAGTTAATTTTTATAAAGTACTTAGCACAATGCCACATGGTATTTAATAAATAGTGTATTATTACTGTTATTCTGAATTTTATTGTTGAATGCAACAAATGGCTAAATGCTCTTCTCTTGTTGAGGCTTAACTATAACAAAGTCAAAGGGACAGAATAAAAATTTCTCCTCAGGGCATGATTATGATTTCTATGGTAATGATTTCTGACTTACCAGCTACCTGATTTACTGTAATTATTTCACTTTCTTATGCTTATAATAAATAATGAGAATTAAATGCATAAAGACACGATCTGTTGATGTCCTTCAATGAGACAGCAATACAGAGCTTACCCACCTGTGCAGCTCTTCTGTTTTGTCTTCAGTTGGACCCACGATTAGTAAACAATGGCGAAGGACAGCTGCCATGACACGGAACTGATGAGAATCACTCTATGGCAAATAAAAAAACAAGAGGAAAAATTGAGGGTTGAATGCCTTCATGGGGGCATCTGGTACATTACTGTATTTCTTGTCCCTCGAAACAATCATTCTTACACCATACGTTGTCAATGGCAGGACATCATAGGAAGAATTCCCAAGGCAATACTAAGTGAACAGTCACTATCTCATATGAAAACCAACCACAACTCCCTTCAGATATGGCCCATGCCAGTAGTTGCTAATCTAGCCACTCTTGTTTTACCTTAAGGTTCAATGCCATTAGGGATTTTTTTCATTTCCAGAAAGCCTAGATTCTTTTGTTCTATGGTATACTGTTTCAGTTTACCAGTCATTATAGAAGTTCAAATAGATGTGATGCTATCAGGTGTTTGAAAGGCTAGTTGTACATCCTTAATAAAAATGTCTCATCTTATAATTTCAAAAGCAATAAATCCATCAACTTCATTTTAATCAATCTCCTTAATATCCTAATTTCTTCCAGAACTACCCCACAAGTAATGAAAATCAAGCAATTTCCCACGTTTACTCGTTGGCAGTAGTATGAGAAACTGTGAGCATAATTATTTGATTTACCTTTTCATTATAGTGAGATCTTAAACCATTATAACTTCATTTTTTTTTTTACTATTACAATGTCTTTAATCTTTAATCATCTAAATCAAGGTCATAGCTCTTATCCTCCAGATTTTAAGTAATTAAGAAGACATATGAAATTAGATAATTATGACAGAGAACCTGGATATGCCATACTTTAGGAAGGCTCCAACAACTTCTAAAGTTATTTTAAAATCCTGAAACTTAATATATAATTGATTTCAAGTCCATATAAAGTAAAATACAAGAGCTATCTTGAAAGTAATCATCTATATAATATGAAAAATAGACATACATGGCTGGGTACTTTCTGGACAGCCCTCATATAACCACAAATTATACACATATGTTCATGGATATAACTTACATAGCCATTCTCATAAAAACTAGCAAATAATTAGGGTACATTTTCACTATTCAAAATGTGCAACACCACTGTGTGTAGATTTGGAAGAGACGAAGGCCTCAATGGCGTAAGTGAAACAAAAAAAGCAATATACTTGGGGTCAGATTATGGAAGTCTAGATTATGATTGTCAATAAGTCAAATGGTTTTGCCAAGCCTCAGTTTCCTCATACAAACATGAGGTTCAGTCATGCCTGTTTTTCTATTGAGTTGACTATTTTTATGGGTCTGTAGGACTTTTTAACATGTTCTGAATAGTCATTTATTGTACATATTACAAATATCTTCTCCCACTTGGTGGCTTGCCTTGTTACTTTATTCTTTTGATGAACTCATTTTAGTGACGGTAAGTTGTCAGTTTTTTCCTTTACGGTTGGTTCAATTCTTAACTTGTCCTATTATGAGAAATCTTTGCCTATTTAAGAAATACTTGAGTTGTCTGAGATAAAATCATAAAAACAATCTTCCACAAGTTTTATAATTTTACCTTATATATTTATTAACTGCTATGTGAGTTATGAACTATGTTTCAAATTTTCATATTACTTTTTATACTATTAATTTTCAAGTTTTTATATTACTTTTTAATTGACATAGGTTTTAGGATCATTTTGTTTTCAAAATTTTCTATTTTCATGATAAAACATTGTAGCCCCAAGGAAAAATATTCTTTTTTGTGTGGTAATGTGTTAAGTCTCTTATCTTTCTTGAATTAATTTTTTTGTGTATGGTGTAAGTTGGGGACCCAATTCATTTTTCCCCATATGGCTATACCATTGGTCCAGCCCTATTTGTTAAAAGCCTACCCTTTCATTACTGTATGTCAATGTTACCTTATCATAAGTTGACTATATATGTGCAAGTTTATTTATAGAATCTTTATTCTATTCCGTTAGCTTATGTCTCAATAAATATTTGTTGAATGAGTTCTATCATTTGAGAAGTCTTACTTAACAAAGGTTAAAGTGGATACTGTTTCCTACTTTTGGTTATTCTGCTGTGTGACTTTCCATAAGTAATCTAAACTCTCTGACCTTGTGTCCTCATCTATCAAATTGGGCTAATGTTCCCATCTCACAAAGATGTACTATGACTGCTTTTTATAAAACATTATTCAAACACAGATTATATAACCACTTTTTTACTTGTTTCATGATTTAGTTTTGATATCTTTAGGGCATCAATATTCTTTCCTCTGAATTGATACCACCTTCAAAGGCTGAGAAGGAAAAGTGGTTCCTAAGGACAAAGGCGGGAAAAATGAGCAAGCAGGCTTGGTTGTGATAGAGGAAATTAAAAAATATGAGATAACATTAAAAGACACATAAAAAACTCAGGGAATTCTTTGGAGTATCTTTAAACAGCCTTTGCTTTTTTGTGTGTGCAATAGGTTATCACTCTGTCAGTTGAGCTAGAATGCAGTGACAACGTCATATTTCACTGCAACCTTAAACTGCTGGGCTCAAATTATTCTCCTACCTCAGCCTTCTGAGTATCTGGAACTAGAGGTATGCACCACCAGGCCTGGCTAATTTGTTCAAACCAAAAGTTTATATTTTATACTGTTGATCTGTGAAATAAGCGAATATTTTAAAAAGTAAAATGCCCAAATAAATATTGAGAAAATGATTAAGCAAGCAAACACTGAGTATCTTGAAGCTTTATTTTTATTTAATTAATATCCTATTCTTTTTTTTCTTTTCTTTTCTTTTTTTAAGAGACAGAGTCTCACTTTGTCTCCCTCAGTAGAGTGCTGTAGTGTCACAGCTCACATTAACCTCCAACTCCTGGGCTTAGGCGATTCTCTTGCCTCAGTCTCCCCAGTAGCTGGGACCATAGGCACCTACCACAACGTCTGGCTATTTTTTGTTGCAGTTTGGCCAGGGCCAGGTTTGAACCCCCACCCTCAGTATATGGGGCCAGCACCCTACTCACTGAGCCACAGGTGCCTATTCTTTTTTTTCTTTTAACATTTCCTTCAAAACCTCTAAAATAATCATGGAACCAATGTCTTCTGTTACAATGTGACATTTCCAATTAACTTTTACGAGCATTCACTATTGTATCCCATTCAAATTGCATCCTCCTACTACTCAGCTACTTGTACTTCTTTGCACTTGCTTGTCTGGCTCAAACATGTCTGCTGGTCTTTGTACTTTCCTATTATGTTGTATTGATTATCTGGGAAGCACTGGAGAAGAAAATGTGTGCTAAGCAAGGGATCCCTAGCATAACATGCTGTCCTCTATCAACAAAGATTTAGAACAATGTTAAAGCAGAAGAAAGACAGGACCATTTCAACTAACTTTTCTAGAATGAACTTTATAACCTGTTAAAGGAATCAACCAACTGACCTTTTTAAACATACGATCTTTATAAAAAGGAGACAGAGAGCAAGAGTGGCAGAGAAAGAGAGATTGATTCCACACATAGAAATAAGGCCAGCTACATTTCCCATTAACTGAAAAGAAATCTCCAAACTAATCTGCTAATGGCATCAGCAGCAGGCAGGAATTTAACACTGAAGCATGAATCTAAAATGAACAAATGGCACTAATTTGCTAAACTTCAAGAAAAACCTAGTCATTAATTTTCTGTTTTTGGTGAACGGTAAATGAAAGCAGTCATAAAAATACCTACCAAAAACAGTTAAGATGCAAACCAAATGTTTGTATTTTTTAAACTGCTGAGCTGTGAAATAAGCAAATATTTTAAAAAGTAAAATGCCCAGGGTTTGGAAAGATATAAATTAGCACTATTTTTCTGAAGGTCAATTTGGAAATATATTCCAAAAATCTTAAAAATTTTGAAACCCTCTAGCCCACCAATTTTGGAAATGTTATCTACAGAAGTTTTGTAAGAAAATTCGCTGTTATTAGTACTCAAACTAGCAGGCAATTGCAAATAACCTAAGTGTTTCCAAAAGAGGGATTTGTTTTGTCAGTTACTTTTTTGTCAGTTAAAGTTAAAGACTGACAAAACTTTCCTTACGAAGAAATTCTTATAACTACTATTATATTTATGAATATTCTCATAGGTCTTTTTATACTTCTGAGTATTCTTTCATAAGGATGTTTTGCCTTTAACAAATAGGAGATAGAAGGGAATTGTCAAAAAATTTTTCTTTTGGTTGCAGAACCCTTTTTCTCCCCCAAATAAAATCTAAATTACAATGTAAATCTACAAAAAAAAACCATAACAGCAATAACAATTGCGGTGCCTGTGGCTCAGCGAGTAGGACGCCGCTCCCATATACCGAAGGTGGCGGGTTCAAACTAGGCCTCAGCCCAAACTGTAAAACAAAAAAATAGACAGGCGTTTTGGTAGGCGCCTGTAGTCCCAGCTACTCAGGAGGCTGAAGCAAGAGAATTTCCTAAGCCCAGGAGATGGAGGTTGCTGTGAGCTGTGTGATGCCATGGCACTCTATGGAAGGAGATAAAGTGAGACTCTGTCTCTACCAAAAAAAAAAAAAAAAAAAAGTGAGGCTGAGGAACTTCAAACACTGTCCATTCACTCTTAGAAGCCATCCTTGGGACTTTACAGTTTCAAGGAACACATTTTGAAAACTATTACTCTTCAAGAACATTTACTATGAAAAACAAGATCAAGATTAGAATGTCTTCATTTTAATAAAAATATGTACGTATATATTTCTATTACACAGTGAAGGATGGTTAGAAAGATATACATTAAAAAAAAAAAGAATGAAATAATGTCTTTCACTGCAACTTGGACAGAACTAGAGGCCATGATCCTAAGTGAAGTAACTCAGGACTGTAAAATCAAATACTTCATGTTTTCACTTACCAATGGAAGCTAAACTATGGGTACTTATGGTCATATAGAGTGGCATAATGAAAACCCGAAAGGTCAGAAAGGGGATAAGAGAACAAAATTAACCATGGGGTACAGTGTATAATGGGTACGCTGTAAACCTAGACTTCACTAGTACACAATATATCACCATGTAATAAAACTGCACTTGTATCCCATAAATATATTGAAATAAAAAATGATATATACCAAAAGACAAACGGTGCTTATCTTCTGAGTAAGAAGTTTATAGCTAATTTGTATTTTATTATTGCTGGTATACTTTTTTCCCCTAGATCTTCTACAATGAGCATGCATTATTTTCTTAAGAAGAAAAATAACATTATTTTTATAGCTGGATTTTTCTGTGAAGTTTTTCATATTTCTTTATTTCAGGTGGTGCTTTAAAGTATTGACAACTCTTCAGGGGTTTGCTCAAATGAAGTTAAATGTCTTTTGAATGACAAACAAGGAGATATTAAAATCTAGGCAAATAGACTCTCAGCAGCAAGTTTCTCTGCACACTGATTACAGACTTTGTTTACACTAAGCTGTGGGTACCTTACTAAAAAGTAATCTATGCTCTGATTTCTGTGTCTTTTCAAATGCTGTTCAATTTCCATGAAATGTTCATTTTCCCATTCTTCATATGGTAAATCATCTTCAGTCGTCAGATCTCAGAACAGACTTTCAGAACTCTTCTTTGACTATCTCTCTCCTAGCACATAACGCAATTTGAATTATACAGGGTGGCCATAAAGTTCGTGTGCAATTTTAAATTGCACTGCACATTAATTTTATGATTACTCTGTATATTTGTTTACTGATTTATTACCTATCTCACCTACAAAACTGAAGTTTCATACCAATATATTACACAATACCCAGCATAATATTTAGCAATTGTCTATAAATGTTCATTGAATTGAGTGAGTGAATGACTAAACATTTGATAAAGGTTGAGTTTGGAAAAGCATGAAGACATTCTTTTCTACATGGGTTGGCAAGAATCCTACTTTTTTTTTTTGGGACAGCCTCAAGCTGTCACCCTGGATAGAGTGCGGGGGGTATCACAGCTCACAGCCACCTCCAATTCCTGGGTTCAAGCGAGTCTCTTGCCTCTGCCTCTCAAGTAGCTGGGACTACAGGTGCCCAGCACATCGCCCGGCCATTTTTTGGTTGCAGCCGTCATTGTTGTTTGGCGGGTCCGGGCTGGATTCGAACCCGCCAGCTCAGGTGTATGTGAGCCCATTCAGCCACAGGCGCCGAGCTGAAGAATCCTATTTTTAATACTGTTTAAAACTCTGAAAACTTCAATAATAAGCCCAGAGTCATATTAACTGTGCACATTTTGTAATGGCTGTATGAACTGATGTAGGACTCCTAATCGGTACTAGATCTGAGATACTTACACTCTGTGATTACTGATTTTTTATCATGTATTGTTAGAGGATAAATATTCTGTAACACAGAATAATATTTGTTACCTCAACATTTCCTAAAGGTTCTTTTAGCCCTAATATTACTTATAACTGAAGCCCATTAATGAGAGCTAATCTCAATTACTGGTATTTATTACCTATTATCCAGGTAGCTAGTATATGTACTAACTATGTATCTACATATACTAGCTATGTGGAGCCACTGAATTTTAAACCTTTTTTGTCAGGAATCTGAATAGTGTGAGCTACTATTTTGAGCATAATTTAAATAACAGGGCTTCTAACAATGAACCAACCAACAGTCTCAGAGGAGCTCTTGCAACTAAATGAAAAACATACAACATCAAAACAAACAGCGTAAGAAAAATAACCATAGAAGGTACCAAATAAGCATAGAGACATAACATTTTAAATACTTCCAAATATTTGGTTTCAAAGCATAAATGGAGCATGTGGGCTTTCCACATCTTTTTCTGCCAAGTCTCAGGAAACACTGACCATACTAGTCATCTAAAACAGCTGTTAGGACTGATCCTCAAATATTTGGTTTCAAAATACAGATCTATTTGCACTCTAAAACTCAGATGTCTGCATACTCCCACTATAGCACTGCACTGAGATAATCCTTTTAAAGTAGGCTGCTGGCAAAAACAGATCTTTATGGGTGAGAACTGTTTCAGATGGATACAGCAAAATGTTAGCCTAAATCTTAAAAGTCCATGTCCACTATCAGAAAAGATAATTTGCTCTGGTCCCAACAGCCTCACCTTTTTTATAGGCAGGAACTGAATCTCACTAGTTATTTAAGTTAAAAAGTGAGAGTAAACGTGAACTGTTACGATTCTAGAAGGAAGGAAAAGAGTTTACATCCACTGCACTTAAAATTGTTGACTTCCTTAAATGTAGTTTCTTGTTTAGCTTGTTGTTCTTGTGGATCCTCAAATATAAACTGTCAAATCTGCCTCACTTTAGGTTGCTGGGAAGGTCTAAGCCACAAAAAAGATTGTCAAATAGAAATAAGTCAAGTGGTTTAAAATAGCCTTCCCCACACTCGGGTGTATGAATGCTTGTTTTCTAGGACTTGTGTATGAGCACGGACATCCAGCTATAGTCCCACTCTCTGACAGATACCTACACCCTAAGAGGACTGGATAACATGCATACACAGAATCATTTACTCTTCTGAGCAAACATCAATTCGGACTGATCAATTTCAATTAGTTTGATTTACCTTAAGATGGCAACCACAGAAAATGCCAACACCTTTATCAACTACATTGTCTGGTTTCCCTTCAAATCTTATCATTTAAACTTTGTCCCCTAAAGAGGCACTCTTAAGAGACAAGTGATAGTGCAACTCAGAAAACTAACTATATTTGACATCATACAAAATAATAATTCATCTTTTTTTTGAGACAGAGTCTCACTTTCTTGGCACAGTGCCATGGTGTCATAGATCATAACAACCTCAAACTCTTGGGCTCAAGCAATCCTCTTGCTTCAGCCTCCCAAGTAGCTGGGACTACTCCTGAGGCACCCGCCACAATGCCCAGCTATTTTTTTTTTTTTTTTTTAAGAGACAGGGTCTCACTCTTTCTCAGGCTGGTCTCAAACTCATGAGTTCAAGAAATCCACCCACCTCGGCCTCCCGGAGTGCTGAGATCATGGATGTGAGCCATTGCACCCAGCCCTAGTAGTAGTTCATCTTCACTGTATTCTTCTGTAGGTGTTACACAAATTGCAAGAATAAAACTTGTAAAGGTTAAGAAATGAAAACCTTTTCATAAAACTGATTAATGGAGGAACTGAAAACTTTTTCCATTTCCCAACTTAGTATTTTTCTCTTGTAGATAGCTCTCTGGATAACCCAAACCAATTAAATTCTAGATAGGTAAGGATGTTCTTCTCAACCTTACCTCTTTATGCACCTTCCAACTGTCTACTGTCACATTGAAGAGAGCTTTGAGGGCCTCAATGGCACAGTCTGTCTCCTGAGGTGAAAGAGGAGGTCCATTATGGTCTATGGCCGATTCATACTCATCGGTCCACTTGATGCTAAAGGCACTTTCCAAAATCTGGGTTAGCAGCGGTAGTCCCTGGAGCTCATAGCGCAATTGTGACCTAATGTCAGTGTGTAAAAGTGACAGGAGGAAGAGCAAGCGCAAGTCAAAGCACTTAATGTCATTGATAAATTTCCGGTCCTTGCACTTTCTCAGGAGGTTACAGAGCTTTGCAGCAAGATTAAGTTCCAGGCTTAGCTGCTGTGCCATCTGACTGTTGAACACTATGTTACACAGACATTTTAACGACTCCACAATAACTGGGAACTCTGACACCTTCTCCAAAGACTCATCCGACTCAGTTAGCTTGGCTAGTCGCAGCAGTATCTGCATATTTTCCTTAGTTGTTACAGGAACTAAAATCTTTTTGTCTCTGGAGAGAATGCGGAGTACTTCCAGGCAGGACACTTGACATGTTGTTGGGACATCCTTTACAAGGATTTTAAATATGCCTTCGCAGAGTTTCTGAAAAACAAGAACAAATATGCAAAAATGATTATTTAGCTCACATGATTTAAAACAGAATGTGTCTCTATTAATTTATTTAACAACAATTAAGAATCTGACTAGAAAAAGTTTTTATTTTTTTTGTAAATCAAAGAATGTTTAAAACTGAAAGAGACCTTAAATTTGATGTACTTCTTTCACTTCATCGATAGGGAAATTGAGGCCCAGAGAGGTTAAACTACTTGCACTAGGGCAGAGTGAATTAGTGGCACAATTACAGGGGTCTTACTTGCCGTTCCAGTATTTTTTCTATAAAATCACTCATTCTATTCTAGTTTCAAATGTCTCACACAACTTTGTTCTCGATGGCTTTTTAACATTAGACTAAATATAATATCAGGATGGATGGGAATCAGTCTGAATCATAGCTGTTCCCTTCTCAAGATTAACACCTAGAGAATTAGTTCATACTTATCCACAGTATAGGACCTTGTGAAAAGAATTAAAGAAGTATACATTTCTAAGTGTTGAGTTCCAAACAGAGTTCAGCTACCATGCATTATTCCTTGAGCCAACTGCAAAAAGTTGACCCTTCTGGGCAAACTGCTAAAAAGTATTCTCACTGGGTAGAGAATTACTGAAAAGCTCCTCTTTCTCTGGGTAGCCCTGTGGCAGGACACTTGGCTTGGGAAACTCAGAGTGTAGAAAGAATCTTAGCTGCCTTCTGTTCTCTTGGTATACGATACAGATTGCACAAATATATGTAGCAGTCCTGGTTCTAAATTTTGCTATGAATGTCTCAGAAACAATTATTTCCGGATGAACCCAAATGTCTTATGTTTTTTAAAAAGTAATTATTTACATATTACTTCCAAATTTAAAAATCATTAATCATTCCCTCAAAATTCAATGTCAGTCTTTTTTTCTATAGAGGGCACATCTGGGTCTCTCAAACTTACCCTCATTTGCAGAGCAAGCAAGTATAATCATTCCATTGCTGAGCCTTTCTCTAGTCCATTATATTTTATAAAAAAAAGAACAATTATGACCAAAGTAAGATTTTATAATGTTCCTATCATCCTACCATCAGACTTTACCTCTTTAAAAAGAAGCTAATTTGGGGTCAAGCATTGTTATCTTGGCAGGAATTTCCAGGCTATGTGTACCTTCTCAGTACATTCTAGTCATATAGCTATGGAGATGTCAATTTTAAATGTGCAGTCATCCCATGGTATCCATGGGGGATTAGTTCCAGGATCCCCTGCAGATACGAAATTCCACAGATGCTCAAGACCCCGATAAAAAATGTAGTATTTGGGGCAGTGCCGAGGGGGTGAGTTGAAACCCAGGCCTGGCCAAAAACTGCAAAAAAAAAAGTAATCTTGGGTGGCGCCTGTGGCTTAAAGGGGTAGGGCGCTGGCCTCATATGCCGGAGGTGGTGGGTTCAAACCCAGCCCTGGCCAAAAACTGCAAAAAAAAAAAAGTAATCTTTGCATATAACCTACACACCATCCTCATACTTTAAACCATCTCTAGATTATTTATAATACCTAATACAATATGAATGCTACGTAAATATTTGTTACACTATATTGTTTAGGGAGTAATGATAAAAAACGTCTGTACATGGTCAGTACAGATGCAACCATTCATTTCTTTCCCCCCAAGTTTTTCAATCTGCAGTTTGTTAAATCCACAGATAGAGAAACCAACATACAGGGACGACTGCACTATGTACTTTAAATAGAAGTGGAAGGAACTTTATCTGACAAGTCAAAAAAATTTCAACTCTAAAACGTCAACTCTATCCCTGACCTTTGTAACTAGAAGACTTTATGTCTCAGTATCATTGTTAAAGCAATTTTTTCTTTTTGAGACAGAGCCTCAAGCTGTCAACCTGGATAGAGTGCTGTGGCATCACAGCTCACAGCAACCTCCAATTCCTGGGCTCAAGTGAGTCTCCTGCCTCTGCCTCCCAA
>CAUYON010083607.1:0-14306 GCA_963573935.1 Arctocebus calabarensis
TATTTAATTCTAAAACTAAGTGACAGACATCAAGTCTGCATAACAAATGTTTTTCTGCTTTACAGAGATGATATGTTTTAGAGAAATCTAAAACATGTGTCATCCGTTTGTGTAAAAGATCTAAAAAAATCTAAAGCTGCAGGGGAACTTAATCTTTTAAGTTTTCTATGTTTCCATCAAGTTAACCTCCGATGGATTTTATGACTCTGTTTTTCCACAGTGCTGAGACCTTTAAGCTGTTAAGACAATGTGTATTTAACACTTGTCAACCTCTGGCCCATATCACCAAGCAGGGGGCTCTCAACCTCTGAACCTCTTGGGCTTGATGGCTGCAAAACTTCAGAGTTTCTGTTTCTGGGTTTTTATCTCCAAAAAACAGCCTCTGTGTACGCCTCAGGGCAGCCCAGCTCTCTTGCTTTTTCTGCCTTGTCAAAAGTCATGTTAACCCATTCTTTCCCAATCTTAATGGAGGACATATGTGGGTATTTTTACCCCACAATCTGGGACATCACTAACTTCCTTGGGCCCATCAGAGTATTCAGGTCAAAGGGCAAACCATGAGCGTGAACCTAAAAGCACACAGACGCAGGACCCTCTGCACAGAGATGGCACAGGAGCCCTAAGTCACACATTACAGAGCCCAGGAGCAGGACAGAGCCAGGATAAGAGTCACTAGGAGAAATCCAACCAATTTTTTAAAATAAATTATCAACAGCCAAGGGTGGGCTTGAATACTTGGGGCCATGGACACAGGGATGATCCCTACCCTGAGCAAAGGCTACTACCCCAAGAATGTGAAGGTTTTGGATCCATGCAATCTATACCACAGCAACAACAACAAGAAATAAATCCAAGAAACCCAGCTACTCTCCTGGCTAGCATTAGCAGAAGTGTTATGCTTGCAACTATAAATATTATTTATCTGAGCCCCTATTTTCCTAAACAAATACTTTTGTTCTGGTCCCTGTTTTCCTATACACAATGTGCAGCATTTAGTAAAAATTATGCAGTATACAGAAAAGAAAGAAAATAACAACCCACAATCAAGAGAAAAAGCAATCAATAGAAGCAGACTGAGAGATGCTCATGGTGGAGTGTTGGAACTCCCAGATGGGAAATAACTACAAATATATATGTATGTTAAAGGTGCTGGTGGAATATAAGAAAAACATGCACAAAGAAATGGAGAAATTGGGCAGAGATATGAAAACCCTTAGAAATAGTTATACAGCAATGCTAAAAAGAAAAAACTTTTTTAAAGTATGATAACAAAAGAACACCTTCAACTAGCCCATCAGCAGATGCAGCCCTGCCAAAGGAAGAATTAGTGAACTGGAGTATAGGCCAATAGGAGTAACCCAGATGGAGTATAGGCCAATAGGAATAACCCAGATGGAAATATTGAGAAAAATGGAAAGGGAGAAAAAAAAAAACAAAACAGAATGGAACAAAGTGTCCAACACTTGCAGGAAAATATCAAATAAGAATGATTGGGATCCTAGAACAAGAAGGGAGACAAAACATAATAAAACAAATTTTTGGAAACATAGAGACTGATAATTTAAAATTTTTTCATCAATAAAAAAAGTAAAAGGCAATCAAAAGAAAACTTTAAAAGATGCATCATGCAATTACATAAAAGAATGAAAAAAAGAATGCAAACTTGAAGATGGTAAAGCAAAATCTTTAAAATGCTGAAAGAAAAAAATAACAATCAACCTACATTCTATACCTAGAGAAATCGTATTTCAAAATCAAAGAGAAATGAAAACTATCAAAAAACAAAAACCAAGAAAACTCATTAGCAGTAGACCTGCACTACAGGAAACATGAAAGGAAATTATTTAAGTAATGAATACAATAGTTGGGTGGCACCTGTGGCTCAGTGGATGGGGACCCGGCCCCATATACTGAGGATGGTGGGTTCAAACTCGGCCCCAGCCAAACTGCAAAAAAAAAAATAGCCAGGTGTTGTGGCAGGCCTGTAGTCCCAGCTACTCAGGAGGCTGAGGCAAGAGAATCCCCTAAGCCCAGGAGTTGGAAGTTGCTGTGAGCTGGGTGACACGACGGCACTCTACCAAGGGGCGATAAAGTGAGACTCTGTCTCTATTAAAAAAAAAGAAAGAAACAATATGATAGCTGATGAAAACTTGGTTCCAAACAAAGAAACAAAGATTTCCAGAACAAGTATATTAAAGATAAGTACAAAAGGTTTATTTTTTCTCATTTTCAATTGCTTGAGTGAGTTTCTAAATCAAAAATACCAGCCTAGGCAACACGAGCCAGGTGTGATTGTGCATGTCTGTGGTCACAGCCACTTAGGAGGCTGAGGCAGGAGGATCACTTGAGCCCAGGAGCTGGAGGCTGCAGTGGGGTATGAATATTCTGCTGCACTCCAGCCTGGGTGACAGAGCAAGACCCTATCTTGAAAAAAAAATCAAAAAGAGAAGCAATGTATTATTGTCTGTAGCACATGTAAAAGTAAAATATGTTCTAAAAATAAGATGAGAGACAGTGTACTGTTGCAAGGTCTTAATGGCACTTGAGGTAGAATAACATTATGTTTAGGTAGACTGTGTAATTAAAGAAGAATTTTGGACACTGTTGCACAACTAACAAAATGTTAAGGGGAATCAATAACAAGGCAATAGTAGGATAACATTCAATTATGAAAAATAAGATCAGTAAGATAATAAATACACTGTAAGTTAAGGAGAATTGGAGCTTTCTAAATGTCTAATTATATATTTTTTAAAAGAGAAGCATAGAAACTGAGGTTCCAGGAGAGGCTCTAAGTCCTTACCAGCAGTGGTCACTAACCAAATGTAAAAGTAACCACTTTTAGAAATCAGGTTTCAACCATGAGAACAAAGACTAACTACACAGACATGATTGAAGATTTGGAAGAATAAGCCAGGACACAGAGTAACTTCTGTTTGGAGAACTAACCATCTAATCAATGGGCTCACATTATCTCTCCTGCAGCTTAAGCTATCGATTTAAATTCAGTTTCACACTGACTCACTCATTCCTGTCCTGCATTTTTAAGGCTTCCTTCTCCTTGACCTTTAATTGCTGGCAAAAAAAAAAAAAAAAAGGAGAACTTATATAGAAAAGCGTAGGAAAACCAACATAATTTTTCACTGGCTTTCAATCCCTGACCATAACACAAATGGATCAGCACAAAAACTTGTATTTGTGGCGGCACCTGTGGCTCAAAGGAATAGGGCACTGGCCACATACCAGAGGTGGTGGGTTCAAACCTAGCCCCAGCCAAAAACCACAAAAAAAAAATTTGTATTTGACATCACAAGACATGGTTTCTAAAAACATTGAGCACTCTCTCAATGTGATTGTGCTTTTAGAATTAGCTCTATAATTCTAAAGTATATGCTATGAAATTATTTTCATTATGCTCATAATAAAATTAGGCAACAAATGAGCCACGATGAAGTTAGCGGAGAACAAAAGAAAAATAATTTCATTTCCAAAGTACATTTCCATGCACTAATTTGGGACATGGCTATATGAATGCCAACTTCAAACATTCATTAAGGGCTTAAGATTTTTGTTTTCAAATAGGCCCATTCTGAGGCTCAACATGCTGTAGAAATAGATGAACATTCATCTATTACTATGTTACAACAGACGACCCTACACAATTTCAGCCACAATTCCATTGGGAGAGTTATGAGTTTTCAGTTAACCGGTCAGCAAATACTTATGATGGAGTCATGGAAACATTCTCAATGAGAAGACTTTATGGGGAACACAAGATGAGGAATACACCCCACACTTTCAATTTCAGAACATTGAACTTGAACTTGTACAAAACTGTCAGTGTTGGTCTGGTTTTGACCTCCAAAATTGGCAGCTTCCTAAGATTCAGTCTGTTAGTTTTATAGCTTAAAATCCTTTCCTACCTGTAAAACTAAATTCTCAGCTCACTAGATTTTGAGATTTCTTCAGGTCATAAAAGTACATGTTTGCAATCTTGGCAAAAAGAACCCACAGGTTAAAGACCTCAAGATCCTGAACGTAGGGGGTTTGCAGTCTATTCTAACATAGATATCAAGGAAAGACCTGAATGCCATAGTCCTGGTCAGAGATAGGTGCCCAAAGGGGATATTTTAAAAGATTTTCTATAGAATGTGTGGTCAGAATGTTTGGTTAGGCAAAGGACATAGAAAATCTTGGACTTTATCTCCTTCTTATCAAAGCAATTTCTCTCAAAGTAAGCAAAGTCACTCCACCATCACCTTTATTTCAGTTATCTACACTGGGAAACATCCAGGATCATTTTTCTTTTTTCTTTTTTTTATTTTTGAGACAGAGCCTCAAGCTGTCCCCCTGGGTAGAGTGCTGTGGCATCACAGTTCACAGCAACCTCCACTCCTGGGCTCAAGCGATTCTCCTGCCTCCACCTCCCAAATAGCTGGTATTACAGGCACCCGCCACCAAGCCTGGCTTTTTTGGTTGCAGCTGTCATCGTTGTTTGGCAGGCCCCAAATGGATTTGAACCTGCCAGCTCAGGTGTATGTGGCTGGCGCCTTAGCCGCTTGAGCCACAGGCACCACGCCCAGGATCATTTTTCAAAGCCAACCTGTCTGGGTACCACATGCCAAAGTCAATAGTCAAGATTATTAGTAATGCATAACAAAGAGTTATGTGCCTTACCTATAAATCTCCTGTTTTCTTACTATACTCAAACCAGAAAATGTAATTTCCTCAGACCCCCCCGAAAAAATACTATTTTATTTTCTTTTTTTATAGAGACAGAGTCTCGCCTTATTGCCCTTGGTAGAGTGCCGTGGCGTCACACAGCTCACAGTAACCTCCAACTCCTGGACTTAGGCGATTCTCTTGCCTCAGCCTCCCGAGGAGCTGGGACTACAGGCACCCACCACGACATCCGGCTGATAATTCTGAGAGCAGGACATACATGCCCAGGACTTGGGGACCCTCTTACTGTCTTTTCCAACAATGGACAGCACTGTGTTTCAGCAGAACGCCTGCTTCACCTCACCCCATTCCCATGCCCCCATTTTTCTTTTCTTCTGATGCACCCCAGTAGCATCTGTGGCTTCTGCTAAACCTCTAGTTCCTGAAATCCCTGAGAAGAAGCTAACCACTTCTACAAGCTGGTCGTCTATCTGCTAGAAATCAAGATTAAAAAGAGGATAATCCACCTGCTCATGGGTGTGTCTGTAAGAGGGAGGGGCTGAGGAATGTAACTTCAACGGTGATTCACCAAGGAATGAGCACAAGAAGTAATGAAGGTCACAGGGGAAAGCTAATTAAATATTCACATCTTTCTTTTTGTCATATTCTTTTCTTCTAGCATTTTCAATGTTTAGGAAAATCTGTCAGTGATAAACCACTAAAACACGTTTGCTTAGGACACCTGACTCCAATCCTAAGTAATTTCACCCCAGTTTACTCTTAGCGTCTTCAGCAAATATGTTCATTTTCTGTGTAAGCAGGACCAGAAAAATTCGGGGACATACTGAAGTATTCTAAGGGTGGCAATTTAAGATGCCTGGGTCCAGGAGGTAATCTAAGGATAGTTCCATTGTAAAACAGCAGGATGTAGATGCACAAAGCATCTTTTAATCCACACACTAAAGGTAGGTACTTAGCATAATCAGGAATTCACACTTCAGAGCTAGCTTGGGGGAATTTTGAGTATTGTTCCTGAAATGGGTGCCAGAAGCACATTAATTAAAGCCAGCAGTGGTACCCAAGGAGAGTGTGAGGAGGCGAGGGAATCAGCAAGCTGGCAGGCAAATTGCCCCAGTACAGATCTGATTTCTATCCCTGCCTTACATTAAAGGAGCCCCGCCTGATCTGCCTTCACCATCAAGTCTGGCTCCAACCTCACAGCGCCATCGTGTAAAAAAGTATATGCTATTATAATGCAGAAAGCGTACACACATAATTACTTGGAAAAGTACAGAGGGAAACGTTAAAAGATTACATTATAAGCTGAAATCAGGTGGTAGAAAAGAAAAGGAGACGGAAGAAGCGCTTGGTATTTTTTCATTACTCGGAGGAGAAAAATAGTACATGATGTCTAAAGAAATGAGGGATTAAATCTGTCCTACAAAGGAAGCCATGCGACAAAAATACATCACTTCTAAGATACCAGAAGTATGCCTTGGAACCAAAGCACACAAACCACATAGTGAAAGTGTTTAAAAAAAAAAACTACTAATGTAGAACATATAGCATAAAATAATTTGAGAGAACACAAAGAAAGCAGCAGTCATTAATAAGTGTCAGTGAAGTCATGACTTAGTAAACCCATATTAAAATAAAATCCTCCCAAACATACACTGTTTCATTCATCTATTACTATGTTACAACAGACGACCCTACACTTAGTAGTATAAAACAAGACTTTGTTATTATTTTAACAGCTCAGTCATTAGACCAGGGTCGTCTGAGAAGGTTTTGGGCAGTCTCATGGGATTAGAGTCAAATCCAGGCTGGAGCTTCAGGTTTACCTGCAGGCCTGCTGTTCCCTGTCAAGTCTGCTGTTCCAGCAGGGAAGGCTGTCACATCTGGGGGTTGGTCAGGCTTCCCTCTCTCTCTACGCAGCTTGCCACATGCATGGCTTGGGATTCCTCACAACATGGCGGTCTCAGAATAGTCCATCTTCCTAGGCAGCAATGGGCCTCCCTGGAATGAATGTGTGGAAGGACACAGAGAAAAGCTTGAGCCTGGGAGTCCTGCGCTGTCACTTCCACACACATTCTACTGAGCAAAAGCACGGTGCAGGCCAGCCCAGAATTGAGCAGAAGGGACAGGTGCCTGCCACAATGCCCAGCTATTTTTTGGTTGCAACTGTCATTCTTCTTTAGCCGGTCTGGGCCAGGCTCAAACCTTCGAGCCTCAGTGCACGTGGCCGGCACCATAACCATTGTGCTATGGGCACTGAGCCAAAACACCATCTTCTCAACCGCCTGTGGAACAGTCACAAGAATGACCACATATCGGGCCATAAATAAAACTTCAATTTATTTTTTAAAATAGTAATAATACAGAAAACACTCCAAGGTCACAAAGTGAATAAAATCAGAATAAAAATAAACAAACCTAAAAAGGGGGCACTGGGAACTAAAACTTTTAAAACAACTTTCAACTCTCTGCTCACCTGGGAAATTCAAAATGAAAATGCAGAATTTCTAGAACACAATGATGTGAAGCCATTATTTATCAGGCCCTGAGGGATATACCTAACATGATGTTAAAGGAAAATTTATAATCGTAAATATTTATTCTTTTTGCAATATTTATTGTTCAGAAAGAAGGAAAAGAAATAAACATCATTTCAAATACACAGAAGGAGAAAAACAAAAGAAGCAGAAGGAAAGCAGGACAAACTGTAAAAAGAGATGCAAAAGAGTTGAAAACACAACACAACTGATAAATGACAAAGGTAATTTTTTTGCAAACAAAACATTTAAAAATATTAACTGCTTACCTCATTTTAAATGGAGAATACATTAAAAAAGTGATAAGGATAACCATAAAAGAAATAAAAAGAAGCATAAGAGTTGAATATTTCTTAACACTACATAAATTCTAAAACCTGGAAAAATTAAATCATTGGTAAAAAACATAAAATGTCCTCACAAAAAGAAAAACAGGACATTAAGTCATTTTATTGAAAGTCACATAGAAAGTAATTAGAGCCATTCACACACACAAAAAGGATTTCACAGAGTCTACCAAATCTTCGAAGAAAAGATAAATCCCCCATAAGCATGTACAATTTTTGTCAATTTTTCTTTTCTTTTTTTTTCCTTTTTTTTTTGAGACAGAGCCTCAAGATGTCACCCTGTGTAGAGTGCTGTTGTATCACAGCTAACAGCAACCTCCAATTCCTGAGCTCAAGCAAGTCTCCTGGTTCCACCTCCCAAGTAGCTGGGACTACAGATGCCCACCACAACACCTGGCTATTTTTAGGCTGCAGTCATCATTGTTGTTTGGTGGACCTGGGCTGGATTCAAACCCGCCAACTCAGGTGTACGTGGCTGGTGCCTTAACCTGCTGAGCCACAGGGGCCGAGCCCAATTTTTGTCAATTTTAAACAAAGAAAATCTAAATCCGGGGCGGTACCTGTGGCTCAAAGGTGTAGGGCGCCAGTCCCATATACTGGAGGTGGCGGTTTCAAACCGAGCCCTGGCCAAAAACTGCAAAAAAAAAAAATCTAAATCTAAAATTATTTAAATTATTCCTAGGCATAGAGAAGGAAGGAAAATTTCTAAATTCTTTTTAGGGAGGGAATATAATACTGATACCAAAGCTGGCAGAGGCAACAAATTACCTTTGTTTACAAGTGTTAATACAAACATTACAGATAAAATATTTGCACCAGAATCCATTAGCAGGTTGATGAAGTAATACAACATTACCAAGCATGTCTTCTTTCAGGAAAGAAAAAAGAAAGATAGTTAAACATTAATTCTGTTCTAGGCATAGATCTTCTCTATAACCCTAAAGATCAAATGATGTTTTTTATAGACACTGAAAAGGGCTTATTCCAAACTTCAAATATTGTTTGTAAGAAGAACTCAACAAAAGAGAAACAAGGAGATTTCTTAACTTCTTAAAACGTTAACAATCTAAGTCTAAATTTTTTTTTTTTTTGAGACAGAGCCTCAAGCTGTCACCTGGATAGAGTGCTGTGGCATCACAGCTCACAGCAACCTCCAATTCCTGGGCTCAAGCGAGTCTCTTGCCTCCGCCTCCCAAGTAGCTGGGACTACAGGCGCCCGCCACAATGCCCAGCTATTTTTTTGTTGCAGTTTGAACCCTCCATCCTCGGTATATGGGGCTGGTGCCCTACTCACTGAGCCACAGGTACTGCCCAAGGCTGCATCTTTTTAAAGGCTGCATAGTATTCCATGGTATACATATACCACAATTTATTAATTCATTCATGGGTCAATGGGCACTTGGGCTCCTTCCATGAGTTGGCTGTTACAAATTGAGCTGCAATGAATAATCTGGTGCAAATATCTTTTTTGCAAAGTGATTATTGGTATTTAACTCCTAGTAGAGGAATTGCAGGATCCAATGGCAGGTCAATTTTTAGATCCCTAAGTGTTCTCCAAACTTCTTTCCAAAGGAACATGTTTGAATTCCCACCAGCAGTGGAGAAGTGTTCCCTTTTCTCCACATCCCTGCCAACATCTGTAGTTTGGGGATTTTGTTATGTGGACTACTTTTACTGGAGTTATGTGGTATCTCAAAGTGGTTTTGATTTGCATTTTTCTGATGATTGAAGATGATGAGCATTTTTTTTCATGTGTCTGTATACCATAAGCCTGTCTTCTTCAGAGAAGCTTCCTTTCAGGTCTCTTGCCAATAGTGAAATGGGATCACTTGTTCTTTTCTTATTAATAAGTTTGAGTTCTCTGTGGATTCTGACTATCAGACCTTTGTTGGAAACGTAACCTGCAAATATTCTGTCCCATTCTGAGAGCTATCTACTTGCTTTACTTACTGAGTTCTTGGCAGTGCAGGAGCTTCTTAGTTTGATCAGATCCCAGTAATGTATTTTTGGTATTGCTTCAATTGCCCTTGGGGATCCTCCTCATAAAGTTTTCTCCCAGGCTAATTTCTTCAAGTGTTTCTCTTGCACTCTTTCCAAGAATCTGTATGGCTTCATGTCTTACGTTTAAGTCTTTTATCCAGTGAGAGTCAACTTTTGTTAGAGGTGAAAGGTGTGAGTCCAGTTTCAGTCTTCTACAAGTCACCAGCCAATTCTCCCAGCACCATTTGTTAAATAGGGAGTCTTTCCCCCAATTTAAGTTTTTGGTAGGCTTATGAAAAATCAAATGATGGTAAGTGTCTGCATTCATCTCCTGGTTCTCAATTCAGTTCCATACATCTACCTTTCTATTTTTGTGCCAATACCATGCTGTTTTGATCACTATACATTTATAGTATAGTCTGAAATCCAGTAGCATGATTCCACCTGATTTATTTTTATTTCTGAATAATGTCTTGGCTATTTGAAGTGTTTTCTGGTTCCATATAAAATGAAGTACTAGTTTTTCCAGATCTTTAAAGTATGACACAGGTGTTTTAATGGGGATTGCATTAAATCTGTATATTGCTTTGGGTAGTATGGACATTTTAACAATGTTGATTCTTCCCAGCCATGAGCATGGTATGTTTTTCTATTTGTTTACATCTTCAGTAATTTCTTTTCTTAAAGTTTCATAGTTCTCTTTATAGAGATCTTTCATATTCTTTTTTAGATGCACTCCCAGATATTCTATTTTCTTTGGCACTACTGTAAAGGGAATAAAGTCCATGCCTGTTTTTTCAGTTTGACTATTTTTGGTATATATGAATGCTACTGATTGGTGAATATTGATTTTGTAGCCTGAGATGCTGCTATATTCCTTCATCACTTCTAAGAGTTTTGTGGTTGAGTCCCTGGGGTTTTCCAGGTATACGATCATATCATCTGCAAAACGTAAAAGTTTGATCTCCTCTGACCTTATATAGATACCCTTGATTGCCTTCTCTTGCCTAATTGCAATGGCAAAGACTTCCATTGCAATGTTAAATAGCAGTGGAGATAGAGGGCAACCTTGCCTGGTCCCTGATCTGAGTGGAAATATTTTCAATTTTACTCCAGTCAATATAATATTGGCTATAGGATCATATGGTCTTTGTTTTTTAATTTATGTGATGTATTATATTTATAGATTTACGTATATTGAACCAGACTTGAGAGTCCAGGATAAAACCCACTTGGCTCTGGTGTATAATTTGTTTGATGTGTTACTGGATTCTGTTTGTTAGGATCTTATTGAATATTTTTGCATCAATATTCATTACAGATATTTGTCTGTAATTTTCTTTTCTTGTTGGGTCTTTTCCTGCTTGGGGATCAGGGTGATATTTGCTTTGTAGAATGTGTTGGGGAGTATTCCTTCTTTTTCCATGTTTTGGAAAAGATTAAGTAATATGGGTACTAGTTCCTATTTAAAGGTTTAGTAGAATTCTGATGTGAAGCCATCTGGTCCCAGGCTTTTCTTTTGGGGAAGATTTTGTATAGTTGATGCTATTTCGGAACTTGACATAGGCCTGTTCAACATTTCCACTTCTTCCTGACTAAGTCTAGGAAGATGGTGTGATTCCAAGTATTAGTCAATTTCCTTCAGATTTTCATATTTCTGAGAATAGAGTTTTTGGTAATATTTGTTAAGTATTTTTTGCATTTCGGCAAAGTCTGTGGTTATCTCATCTCTGTCATTAATAGTTGATTAAATTAGAGATTTTATTCTTTTATTTCTAGTTAGGTTAGCCAAAGTTCTCTACTTTATTGACCTTTTCAAAAAACAAAATTTTTGGCCCACCATCTGCTACAGACTCTGCTGGTGACTGCCAGGCCTCCACATGTCTGCCCCCAGCCAGGAACTCCCCTGGCGATTGCACAGGCCTCCACCTGGCACCCACAGGGACCCCGCAGGCCTGCCCTTGACCAGGGACAGTCCCAGCGACCATGCAGGCCTCCGGCTGGCACCCATGGGGCCTCTGCAGGCCAGCCTTCTGCTAGGGGCTCTGCTGGTGACTGCCAGGCCTCTGCAGGCCTGCCCCCAGTCAGGAACTCCCACGGCGACCACGTGGCCCTGCATTCCACACTTGCTGGGCCCTGTAGGTCTGCCTTCTAGCAGGGATTCTGCCCACAACCGCAAGGCCCCTGGCCAGGGTCACTCCCGGTGACTGTGCGGGCCTCCACCTGGCATCCACAGGGCCTCCGCAGGTCAGCCTTCTTCCAGGGACCCCACTGTGTCCGCCAGGCCTCTCTGCAGGCCCACCACTGTCCAAAAACTTCTCAGACAACCATGTAGCCCTGCACCCACCACTTGAAGGGCCTCTGCAGTCCCACCTTCTATCAGGGATGCCACAAGCAACTGCTGGGCCCCTGCAAGTCCACCCCTGGCCAGGGATTCCTCTGGTGCCTGTGCAGGCCTGTGTCTGCCCATCCCCAACAAGAAACTCCCCTGGCAACCACATGGATCTGCACCCCACACATGCCAGACCACAGTCCCACCTTCTGCCAGGGACCCTGCCGGTGACCACCAGGCCCTTGCAAGCCTGCCCCTGGCAGGGAACTCCCCCAGCAACCAGGTGCCCCCATGCCCCACACCTGCAGGGCCTCCACAAGCTGGCCCAGGGACTCTACTGATGACTGCCAGGCCTCTGTAGGCCCGCCCTCAGCCAGGAGCTCCTCTGGTGAACACGCGCCTGGCACTCTCAAAACTGTGTGCACCATCCCCCACCCTGCTGCTGGATCCAGGGGTGCCACACTCCAGGGCTACTCCCACAACCAGAACTCCCTGGCTGGGGCAGTCCCAGAAGATCTACACAGAGTCACTCACTACAAAGTTCCAGGAACAATAGAGTGGTCCCACTAGGGTTTAATCTTTGAGAGACACCTTCCCAACTCTGAGGACGGCCAGATGCAATGGTGAAAAACAATCATGGGGCGGAATCAATGGAAAAACTCTGGCAATATGAATAATCAGAGTAGACTAACCCCTCCAAGTAATGACAAGGCAGACACAGCACAAGATCTCCTGCATAGGCAAATGGCTGAGATGTCTGAAATCAAATTCAGAATCTGGATTGCAAATAAGATCAGCGGAATGGAGGAAAAGATGGAATTAGAATTTCAAGTAGTAATCCAAAACATGACCCAAAAGATGTCTCAAGAATTCAATGAATTCAAAGACAAAATGCCCAAAGATTTTGACACATTGAGACAAGAAATTGCAACCCTTAAAGATGTGAGAAATTCAGTAGAATCCCTCAGTAACAGAATGGAGCAAGCAGAAGAAAGGATTTCTGACATGGAAGACAAAGCTTTTGAACGCTCTCAAACCTCCAAAGAGCAAGAGAAATGGAAAGCAAAAACAAATCACTCTCTCAGAGAGCTCTGGGATAACTTGAAGAAAACCAATATTCACCTCATAGCGATCCCTGAAAGCAATGAAGCTGTTTCACAAGACACAGAATCTCTTATTCATGAGATTATGAAAGAGACTTTCCATACATGCCAAGAGATTCTGAAATTCAGATAGCAGACAGTTTCAGAACCCCAGCATGACTCAACCCGAATAAGACATCCCCAAGGCACATCATACTTAAGTTCACTAAAGTAAATATGAAGGAGAAAATTTTGAAAGCAACCAGAAGCAAGAAGTCAATAACCTACAAGGGGAAGAATATTAGAATAACTGCAGATCTCTCTGATCAAACCTTTCAAGCTAGAATAGAATGGTCATTGACTTTTAATCTCCTAAAACAAAATAACTTTCAACCCAGGATCCTGTAACCAGCCAAACTGAGTTTCATTTATAATGGAGAAATTAAATACTTTAATGACATCCACATGTTAAAGAAATATGCTATAACCAAACCAGCTCTCCAGGATATTCTCAGACCTATACTCCATAATGATCAGTATAATCCTCCAACGCTAAAGTAAACTCATCCAGAAACTTTTTATCAAATTCCAACTTCCACAATGACGAAAGGATTTAAAATGTCCACTAGATTTTCTAAAGATTTATCAATATTTTCAATTAATGTGAATGGTTAAAATTGTCCTCTAAAGAGGCATAGATTGGCTGACTGGATACAAAAACTCAGGCCAGATACCTGCTGTGTACAAGAATCTCATCTTACCTTAAAAGAAAAATTTAGACTCAAGGTGAAGAAATGGTCATCTATATTCCTGGCAAATGGAAAACAGAAAAAAAGCAGGTGTTGCAATCTTATTTGCAGATACAATAGGCTTTAAACCAACCAAAGTAAGGAAGGATAAAGATGGACATTTAATATTTGTTAAAGGTACTACCCAATATGATGAGATTTCAATTATTAATGTTTATGCACCCAACCAGAATGCACCTCAATTTATAAGAAAAACTCTAATAGATATGAGTAACTTGATTTCCTCCAGCTCCATAGTAGTTGGAGATGTTAATATTCCTTTAGCAGTGTTGGATAGATCCTCTAAGATGAAGCTAAGTAAAGAAATTTTAGATTTAAACTTAACCATTCAACATCTGGATTTGACAGACATCTACAGAACTTTTCATCCTAATGAAATTGAATACACATTCTTCTTATCAGCCCATGGAACATACTCCAAAATTGATCATATCTTAGGTCACAAATCTAACCTCAGCAAATTTAAAAGAATAGAAATTATTCCTTGCATCTTCTTGGACCATCATGGAATAAAAGTTGAACTCAACCATAACAGGAAT
>CAUYON010083608.1:0-36962 GCA_963573935.1 Arctocebus calabarensis
GTGTAGGGATTATAGGCATGAGCCACCATGCCTGGCTACTAGGCTAAATTTTTCACTCAAATTATATACAGGTTGAACATCTTTAATCCAAAATTCCAAAAGCTAAAATGCTTCAAATCCAGAATTATTAGAGCACTGACATGATGCCACAAATGGAAAATTCTACACCTGACTTCATGTGTTGGATTGTAGCCAACATACAGATGAACAACATAGCTTATTTATAGTTCCCCCAAGGGAAAAGCAACCATATGAGCCAATTTTTTTTTTTGAAAGAATCTCACAACATTGCCCTTGGTAGAGTGCTGTGAAGTTACAGCTCACAGCAACCTCAAACTGTTGGGCTTAAGTGGTTCTCTTGCCTCAGCCTCCCAGGAAGCTGGGGCTACAGGCGTTTGCCACAACACCTGACTATTTTTGTTTGTTGTTGTTGCAGCTTTCATCATTTAGCAGGCCCAGGCTGGGTTCAAATCTGCCAGCCTTGGTGTATGTGGCTGATGCCATAACCACTGTGCAACCGGCACCAAGCCAGCATACAAGCCATTTTCAAAAGCCATCTGGTAGAGGGCCTCCTCATCTCTAAAGGACCCACTTTCTGGTCCTTCAATTCCTTCTGATATTTCTTCTCACCTAAAAAAAAATATATATATATATATGTATGTATATGTGTGTGTGTGTATATATATATATATATATCTACATAAATATATGTTTGTATGTATTTGTTTCTCAATTCCTGTGAAACTCCCCTTAGAAAAATGCTCTCGAGTTTGATCCAGATTGTCACAAAAAATACTAGATTGCCATTTTTCTTTATGACTGAGTAATACTCCATAGCATGCATATATCACATTTTCTTGGAGCAGGTCAAAGCTCCTGTGCAGATCAGTAGTGGGATCGTGCCTGTGAATAGCCACTCCACTACAACCTGGACAACATAGTGAGACCCCATCCCTAAAAAACAAAAAATGTTTTACTATGCCTAGAATAAACAGACTATTCTAAAATATTTATTTATAATAATGTCTTAAATGCATATTTTCCATTAATAATAAATAAAATCCAACAACTAACTACATCACTGATCCAGAAGTTTAACTTTGAGGTTTCTGCTTTAGAGATGATATTAATTCTCATGTTGATATTTCATTTAATTTACTTTATAACAAATGCTTTCATTTTCCTTTTTGTGACTAGAAGAATTCACATTCTGAATTTAAAATACTGACAATAACAAAGGTTTACTTTATTTAAAACCAGAAATTATAAAATTATAAAACTAAACCCATGCACCCCACACATGTATATGCATATAATTCTGACCTATGTAATATTTATTCACAAATCAACTAAAATAAACACAAAACAGTTGCAGAAACTAATGAGTAGTCCTTACTCCTTATTGCTGTCATCCAGTAAATGAACTCATACATAAGTTATGGAAATGCCTATTTTCTGAGGCAAAACCCATCTCTCATTATGAAGACCGGAAAATGACATCTATTTGATTTCTGAGTATCCCTTACAGTTATGGGCTAGTATTTGATCTCGGCTCCATTAGTCAGTTACTAATATATTCACTCAGGAGAATGACTATTAACATGAATAAAAGACTACTCAGAGTCTATCTGGCAATAGAAATCAGAAGCTACTTTTAATATCCAGAAGAGCCTATCAGTTGATTTAAATAAAGGTATCTAGTGTCTGATGTAAATACTATTTGTAGTTCCCGATGCAGTGTCTGGCCAGTGACTTTAACATTAGATTGTTTCCTGGACCAATTTTACAATGTGATCCCTGGGAATAATTTTAAGCTGTTAAACTCTAATTCTGCTTCTTGAACCTTTCAAAGATTCTATAAACTTCCCAATAGCTTTGTAATAAGTTTATTTTCTATCTAACTAAGCTCGGGTAAGTCATGATTACTCTGACTGATATAAAAATTGATCCCAGGAGAGAGCATTGACAACAAATTATTGAGGAAATAGGAAAAATTATCCTGAATTTTCTAGCCTGGTTGGCACTGAAGGCAGTAAATCACCAGTTAAATAATAAGGGAAAAGACTCTGGCAATTTTTAGCACAGAGAGAAAGTCATTCATGATATCATCCCTGGAGTCTCCTGGGATTGAATGTTCATTAATGATCTGACTAGGGAAAACCTAGTAACAGCTTCCATATAAAAGCATGAAGGTCATGAGTACTCTAAATCTACAGGGGGACATGGTTGCTTCTAAAAGCACTGAGAGAGACAAATATAATGAATCTTAAATTTGCAATTCAAGGCAGTGTTGAAATATCATTAACTTTCTATTAATGTGGCAAAAATATTAATTCTTGCATACACAAGGTTGAGATAGAAAAACATTCAACATTTAAATTTTGAAGATTGCCATATTATGAGAGTTTAGTTGAAAACTTGAAACAGGACACTGATTAAAAAAGAATCGGGCTTCTTTGTAGTGAGATGAGGAAATAATAATGAATCCTCATAAGGAATAGCTGAATCCCTGATCCTCACCTAGCCACTTTTGAAGGAGAAGTCCATTTTCCAATCTGTATTAAGATCATTTTTTCATCATAATTATAGACATGTAATGACCTTGCCAATAAGCGTTACCTAGGAAGTGGAAGCCAGTTCTCATCCTAACCTTTTCAGCCTTCACTGTATTGGTCTTTGGTATTTCAAATGTTTCATGTGGCTGGGCCTGGGTGGTGCTCTGGGTGGGGGACGGTATCTCAAATATCATTATAGACCACGAGTTAGGGTGGGGACTTATGACGATGAAATTATAAATGACACCTTTACTTAAGTCCCACTCACAGTAGTACCAGTAGGTCCCCCAAAATTACATGAATAGTTCATTAGTTATTACTGTATTACTAAATGAGTACACTCAGCCCCAAGGAGAACCACCATCTTGGCTGAATGTCCCAGGGAATAATATCCATTCTTATGAAGGGCCATCAAGAACCCCCTAGAGCATCCTCTCCCTACTATCAACATATCAAAGGCACAACTAGCATCCCTGAGGGAATCATAGTGCTTAATTTCACCATAGAACGTTTGACAGATTCAGGGTTGTTGAGTCCCATCACAATGGTTTTCAACTTTTCCATCTGGTGCAGAAATCAGAGTATTCAGGAATATTAAAGAGGACTGTGATAAATTTGATCAGCTGGAGACAGCAAATTGAGGCTGCTGTTCTATATGTCATCTCTTCACCAGAACAAGTCAATAAGATTCTAAGCACTCTGCTTTGTGGTTATTGATAGGCATATGCTTTTATTCCTTTAGCCTAAGAAGCTAAAAATATCAGAACAATATACTTGCAACTCACCAGGCAACAGTATTAGTTCACTGCCTTCTCTGAAATTTCTCACTTTATTTTACAGCTTATCTCATAGAAACCTTAACCTTCTGACTTCATTCATCCTCTATTTTGATGGCATTAAACTCAAAGAACCTAGAGATTAGTAAATGGACTTTAATCTAAGTGTCTGGGCAAGACTTATATGTGCTAGAAGGTCAGAGATAAACTTATGTATTTACCAGAAACTTCCCACCTCAATGAGGTAGGTTGGGGGAATTATAGAAAATCCCTGAAAAGTTAAGGATTAGTGGTTACATCTTCTGCCCCTAACACTAAGAGAGAGGAACTATATCAGGTAAGCCTTGGAATTTTGAAGGCAGAGCAGTCTACATTACACTGTGACTGCTTCAATATATTTGCCCTGCTATTGGAGCAGGTCGCAGTATAAACACCTCTGTCCTTACATGTTATAACCAATGAATCCAATAGTGTTCAGATATCTGTGACACATTAGAGATCTGTGTGAAGCAGACAGGAAGCCTTGACAGAAGAATCATGGTGAAACACTTGGGATTTCAGAGCATAGGCTTTAACTTTTCAAAAAGAAAGAATTCTTGATTTACTATCAGGCCCTGAGAGAGACAAAAAATGTAGCCCAGGGGGCGGCACCTGTGACTCAAAGGAGTAGGGCCCCAGCCCCGTATGCTGAGGCGGCGTGTTCAAACCTAGCCTCGGGCAAAAACCGCAAAAAAAAAAAGAGTAACCCAGGAACACTGGTTGACCAGTTGATCTGAGCCACCAACTAGAAACTGAGTGTTTTCTAATACATATGATACAAGCATAACCTCGGCATATCTCCTTAACCCTAACATGTAATCCTAACATGCCCAATGATAAAAGGAAAATGAAAACCCTAAAAACTTCATAAATTCAGGCCAACAGGGTGGCGCCTGTGGCTCATCGAGTAGGGCACCGGCCGCATATATCGAAGGTGGTGGGTTCAAACCCCGCCTCGGCTGAACTGCAAAACAGAAAAATAGCCGGGCGTTGTGGCCGGCGCCTGTCGTCCCAGCTACACGGGAGGCTGAGGCAAGAGAATCGCCTAAGCCCAGGAGTTGGAGGTTGCTGTAAGCTGTGTGACGCCACGGCACTCTACTGAGGGCAGTAAAGTGAAACTCTGTCTCTACAAAAAAAAAAAAAAATTCAGCCCAATAAGAAGTCCACTTTGGTGGGAATGAAGTTTTAGGTCAGATAACGACAAGAAGAACCCTTACCGGCATAGGTGCTATATAAAAGAGGAGAACTACAGCCAGATGAATAGTTGCAGAAACTAAGAATGTAATACCTATTCATATTTTCACCTGGTGCTATGTTTATGTAAGCAAATCCTATGAAACATCCCCCTGGTTAACATTCTCAGAAGGCTGGGCGCGGTGACTCACGCCTATAATCCTAGCACTTGGGAGACCAAGGTGGATGGATTGCCTCAGCTCACAGGTTCAAGACCAACCTGAGCCAGAGTGAGACCTCCTCTTGAAAAACAGCTGGGAGTTGTGGCGGAGACCTGTAGTCCCATCTACTTGGGAGGGTGAGGCAAGAGAATCACTTAAGCCCAGGAGTTTGAAGTTGCTGTGAGCTGTGACACCACAGCATTCTACCAAGGGCAACAAAGTGAGACTTTGTCTGCAGAAAAATAAAAATTCTCAGAAGAATGCCTCTTGATTTTTAATACCCAAATTTCATAGACCTACAAATATCTCACAAAAATATATATATATTCATTTTACATATACTTATATATATTTATACCCTCATAATGAAGCATCTTAACAAAACAATGTGTGAGAATAATGTCGAGATAAATTCCTAATAAAATTTGTAGGAAGCCATAATCACACATAAATGTGGTAAAAGTGTGCCAGTATTAATCAAGAATATGTTTATCTCAGGTTTTTCTAGCATTAAGAGATGCCATTTTACAACATTTATAGCAATAGTTAACCTGATAATGTTTGTTACATATAGTTGTTCACTGAACTTCAGTAGCAAGTTATTTAGGAGTATGTGTTGACATAGAACACAAAACATTTCCTGTGTAAAATAAAAGGAAATAGGCTCCTGGTTATTACTGCCATGCAAAATGTCTGATTTTCAAAAACAGACTACTGATATGAAATGAAAGTTGACAGTATTTTAATGTGCTTTCCTTTTTTATTTTTTTTCCCTCTGCTCACTGTTTTTTCAGGGAGGCTTAATGTCGGTTAAAATTCTAATTTTGTACATAGGTTATAAAATATTAAAAAGAAATATATGACACAGAGGACACATATACATATACATTTCACCTAAACAACCTTCGCATAGAGCTGGATGCAGTAAATGAGCATTTTACATCTAGTTCTCAACCAGAGATAATTGACAATTTGCGGAGATAGGGTTGATTATTAGAACTTGAGGAGAGGAGCTCCTGACATCTAGTGGGTAGATGACAGAAATGCTGCTAGTCAACCTGCAATGCCAGTAGCGCTGCCGTGAGAAACTCCACTCCATCCTTTAATGAAGAAAAAACAGTTATTTTCAGTTAGGAAAGATCACTATCTCTCCTTACTAGAAGTGGAGAAGTAAAAAACGAAAGCCTAGAAGAGGAAAACCATAAAGAATATTTGCCATTCTTTCAGCTGTTGGGCATCAGAAACCATTCCTTGCATTGTAAGGAATCTTCCACTTCATTAGGCAAGTTGATCTCCTCCTATGGAAGTTAAGATCCTAAATACTTGTTTTCTCAGTCTCCTTTTGAAATTAGGGCAGTAGTACAAGAACTGCGTTCTGTCAATTGAATGCACGTGTTCCAAATTGGGAATCAGAAGCTGCCAGAGATGTGAAAAAGAATAATTGTGGCATCTATTCTAGTAATACAAAAGTGCAATAGTGAAAGCAACATTTGCTTTCCAGGATCAGCAACACCTAATACCCTGTATTGATGGGCTCAGCATTACAATCTGCAGAGTAATCACATACATTTCTGCCCCGCATAATGACGTTTTAGTCAGTGACAAGTAACATATACAATTTTGGTTCAAGATTATAATGGTGCTGAAAACTTTGCCACCTAGTGACATCTTGATGAGGACTCTGTGTGGGCCTAGGCTATGTTTTGGTCTTAGTTTTTAACAGAAAAAAGTTTGAACAGTAAAAAAGGAAATTAAAGAAAATTTTAATAGCTAGGTACGGTGGCTCACATCTGTAATCCCAGCACTCTGGAAGGCTCAGGAGAGTGGATTGCTTGAGCTCAGGCGTTCCAGACTAGCCTGACCAAGAGCAAGACCCATATCTACTAAAAATAGAAAAGCCAGCCAGATGGGTACCTGTAGTCCCAGCTACTCAGAAGGCTCAGGCAAGAGGATTTCTCAAGCCCAAGAGTTTAAGGTTGTTATCAGCTGTGATGCCATGAACCTCTACCCATTGTGACAAAAAAAAAAAGAAAGAAAGAAAGAAAGAAATTTTTAATAGGAAAGAGCTTATAGAATAAGACTACTATAAAGAAAATTATTTTCTTTTGGGGATATAACTGGTAATGGGATAAAGATGTGGAAACAACCCAATTCCCTTCAACACATGAATGGATTAATAAACTGTAGTAAATGTATGCTGTGGGATACTATTCAGCCATAAAAATGGAGATTCTGTATCCTTTGTTGCAACTTGGATGGATGTGGAGAACACTCGCCTAAGTATTACATGAATGGAAAGATAGGCATCACATGTACTCAATACCAATTTGAAACTTATGGGTTAACAACAATATGCTCACATGAGAGAAAAAATCAATTGAATCCAAGAAGGAGGAACGGGGAAGAGGCCTCAGCAGCAACACTGTGCAGGTATATGGAACACTTCCTGTGCGAGGGACATGCCACCACTAAGACATTGCCTTACATATGCAAGCAATGTGGCCTAATTGTATGCACCTTCATATTAATCAGAAGTAAAAATTAACAAACAAAAACATTTTACATACTTGTACAATTCATTGTAAGCTGAGTATTATAGCAAAAGAGCAAAAAGTTTTTAAAATTTTAAGTTTATAAAGTAAAACAAATTATAGTAAGATAAGATTAACATATTATTGAAGAAAAAAATTATATAAATTTAGCATAGCCTGTGTAGGGAATTTATAAAGCCTGTAACAGTGTGCAACAATGTCCTAGGCCTTCACGTTCACTCACCACTCACTGATTTACCCAGAGCAAAACTCTCCGTCCTGCAAACTCCATTCATGGTAAGTGCCCTATAAAAGTGTACTATTTCTTTATCCTTTTATACAGGACTTTTATTATATCTTATCTATGTTTAGATATATGTATACACACAAATACTTCCCACTGTGTTTCAACTGCCTGTAGTATTCAGCGCAGTAACATGTTGAACAGCAGTGGTTCTCAACCTTCCTAATGCCGCAATGTATTTTCATTGTTAAAAAGGGGTCGCAACCCACAGGTTGAGAACCGCTGCTGTATAGGTTAGCAGTGTAGCAGGCTGTACCATCTAGGTTTGTTTTATGATGTTCTCACAATGACAAAATTGCCTAAGATTCATATCCTCAGAACATATTTCTGTCATTAAGTGATGCATGACGGTATTTGTTTTGTTAAAGTTCCCAAAGTCAAATCACATTGTTTAAAACTAAGAATTCTTCTGGTATACTCAGTTATCACCTGGTGAGCCCCATTTTCCTTGGGCCTTGTCTGAACTTAGAGAAAGCTATAGAAATAGGATAGACGGTGAATCCCCTTGCTTGCAGGGAAAATGTGATGGATGTTACAGCATATGCATACATAGAAAACTATGGTGGCACAGCTTGAATTTTGTTTTGCTTGTGTTCCTCATGATTTCTTTAATTTGTTACTTAAGTAAAATGCCTAATTCCTAAACATTTATTTATTTATTTATTTATTTATTTTTTACAGAGACAGTCTCACTCTATCGCCCTCAGTAGAGTGGTGTAGAGTCACAGCTCACAGCAACCTCCAGCTCTTGGGCTTAGGCAATTCTCTTGCCTCAGCCTCCCAAGTAGCTGGGACTACAGGCACCTGCCACAACACCCGGCTATTTTTGGATGCAGTTCGCGGGGGCCGGGTTTGAACCTGCCACCTTAGGTATGTGGGGCCAGCACCCTACTCGTTGAGCCACAGGCGTCGCCCTAGAGATGTTTTAAAGTCATTTTTTGTTCTCGATTTCTAATTCAATATCTCAATGGTAAAAAAAAAAAAAAAAAAACGCACATTTTTAATGTCAATCTTTGTTTGAAATATGTTTAGGCTTGTTTAAGTACACTCACATAATAAATTTTGCAATATGGTCTACATGAACTTGAAAAAGTGATTTCTATCGGGCGGCTTCTGTGGCTCAAAGGAGTAGGGCGCCAGCCTCATATGCTGGAGGTGGCGGGTTCAAATCCAGCCCTGGCCAAAAACTGCAAAAAAAAAAAAGGTTGTATAAAATTACAGTAGTGTGTTCTCCATGATGCCTGCAATCACCAGGATGACATCGTTTGCTGTCCAGGCCATCAAAATAAACTCATCCTTTCTTGCTAAAACTTTATTGCTCTTGTTCTCTTTCATTTTTTTGCTGTGTACCTCTATCCCTTATAACACTGCCCTAACATTTTGAAAAGCCAGCCAGGAGCAGCGCTTGTTAAAATTTGGCACTCTGCCTATTTACCCTGGAAACTTGGTACCAGTAACCATCTCGGTACTGGGAACAGGAGTTCTGACATCTGGTCCCACATCTATCATCGGGATTTATATATTTTTTCCTCTCATTTTCTTGCTAAAAGAATTTTTAGAAATTTTGTGTCTGGGGAGGCAGCAGTAGCAAAAGTTTAATTTACTTCCTCCAAGGATAAATTCTTTATTTGGTTTTATTTAAAATTTATAAAAGGGGGTGGTGCCCGTAGCTCCGTGGGTAGGGTGCCGATCACATACACCGAGGCTGGCACATTTGAACCCACCCGGGCCAGCTAAAAAACAATGACAAGTGCAACAAAAAAACAGCCGGGCATTGGGATGGGTGCTAGTCGTCCCAGCTATTAGGGAGGCTGAGGCAGGAGAATCACGTAAGCCCAAGAGTTGGAGGTTGCTTCAAGCTGTGACGCTACGGCACTCTACCGAGGGCAACAGCTTGAGTCTCTGTCTCAAAAGATGTAAAAATAGATAAATAAATAAATAAATACCAAAACTTACAAAAGGCGGGGGTGGGGGTGGGGGAGGGAACCAACCACCTCCAGCTGGGGAAACTTACGTGGGGGCACAGTGAGGCAGTGGTGGAGGAGCGTATGAAGAGGTCAAGAGCTGAGAAAAGTTGAAAGCCAGTGCCCAGGAACCGGCGAGGTCTAGCACAGCAGCCCTCTCACAGAGGACTGGAAACAGGAAATGTCCGACGCGTTTTTGAAATTCAGCTGGACTGCGCAGGCCTGGAGGCCTTAGAGAGTGGGTGGATTCAAACACTGTCCAGAGTGGGTTTCCAGCGCCTAGGCTGCTAGTTGGGTGCCAAAGGCGGGAAGAAACAATCCGCAGGACCCTAACAATCCACAGGGCTGGCTCTAGCGCGCCTGATGAGCTTCAGCATGCACTCTTGGAGTGAACAGAGTGGGTCCTGCACCCCAAGAAATTGTTGTCATGAGCACTGTGAGGTGTGCCTCCTAAGAATTCTGGCCAGAGCTTTAAAACCCCAGTGCTGAGGGGACTGAATGCTGACAGCAATCAGGCACTAACTGAGGGCGACCATGTCAAGAAGGCCCTATCTCCTCAGCAACGTGAAGAGTGGCTTCATGTGTGTGTTCTCTGTCTGATAACATCACAGCACCACCTGGTGTCCACACAATGTATTGTAATATACACATATATTTAGTTAAATATATATTATATATATGTATATTTCTATAATTATTGCCACCTTTCCCATTTTTTTAGGTTTTTTAAAATTTACTCCTTTTGTTGGAGTTGTTGCTTTTGGTTTGGGGTGTTCTTTTTTTTTTTCTTTTTTGTAGAGACAGAGTCTCACTTTATCACCCTTGGTAGAGTGCCGTGGTGTCACACTGCTCACAGCAACCTCTAGCTCTTGGGCTCAAGCGATTCTCTTGCCTCAGCCTCCCGAGTAGCTGGGACTACAGGCACCCGCCACAGCGCCCGGCTATTTTTTTGTTTTGCAGTTCGGCCGAGGCCGGGCTTGAACCCGCCACCTTCGGTATATGGGGCCGGTGCCCTACTAGCTGAGCCACAGGAGCCGCCCTGGTTGGTTATTCTTAATCTTCATTTTTACTTTCTATAATAGCAAGGTCTACTCCATTTTTGTTGTGGCATTTGAGCCCCTTTTATTCTCTCCTTTTTTATGTCTTTTGGTAGAGATTTTTTTTTCTTTTCTCATCATTCCCATATAAATACCTCATACAACAGCTAAGATATCATTTTTTTCCTTTACCTTATATACTTGTATTTTTAATTTTCATTTTTTTTTTTTTTTTGTTGTTGTCTGAGAGCTGGCGGGGGCTCATAATATTGGTCTGTGGGCGGGAGCAATGACAGTGGTCTGGCTCAAGGAGGTCACATCTCACAATCCAGGGTGTCCTTCTACCTTTGGCCTTTGGAAAGACAGGTCTCCAGTGTGACACACTGCTGAATTTTTCTTTCTTTTATTTTTCTTTCTAATCCTATAATTGGTGGTCATGAGATCTTGCTTTTTGCCCAGTCTGGTAAGGAGCTCCAAATTTCAAAAAAACCACCCAATGCAGCACCCCAGAGTCCTGGATTTTCAGGTATGGCCATAGCACTCTGCTGAACAATACAATTTCTCCTGTCACTCCCTTTTTCTCTTTCTGTCCCTCCTCTCTACTTTTCTCCATTTCTTTTCTTTTAGTGCCCTTTTTGTGTTTTGTCTTGTTTTCTTTCTTTTTTTCTCTTCTTTCTCCCTACTTGTTCTTTTTGCTTCTCTTTCTTTTGGCCTTATATCAAGACCTACTTAGGATAATAATCTTGAAAGCTACACAGAAGAGAGAAAGTAGACTCACTAGTTTCTGATCAGAAAAGCATCATTGTAAAAGTGACATTTAAAAATATTCACCCACTAATGAATAGTAGTGAACTAAATAATAGCAAAGCCTAGGTTTGGATATTTAAAGTCCCTCATTCATTCACTCATTATCAAATGTTCAATAAGCTAGTCACTTTTATTTGTGCTTAGCCTACACTGATGAACAAAACATTCAGAAAATTATGTCCTTTTGGACCTTACCTTTTAAAGAACTTATAGACTAGAGTAGTTTCCTGGACTGAAGGGTGTACCCTAGAAGGGTAGCAATGAGCCTGAGGAATAAAGAATAAGTAGAAAAATATTCAAATAATTTTTGTATCTACAGTTAGGGCAGAAGTAGAAGTTGAAAAAATTAGAAAGGGGAACTAGTTTTAGAGAAAAATAAATAACTTGAATAGCTGACACTGAAGTAAGAGTATGACAATCATTTGTAAATATTTGGAAGACAGTTAGCAATGTAAAGCTGAGCTTTAGTGAGTGTAAACTATATACATACCAGATCCATTAACATTATTACTGGGTAATAGTCAACCTACTGGCAAGTTTTAGTGGGAACCATAAAATTGAATAATGTTCTGATGGAGAAGAAGAGTTAACAAGCAAAGAAAAACAAATGGAGATTAGTGAATTCCTAAAATAATGCCATGAAGAGAATAATAAAAAAAATGAAGCAGTTAAGATAACAACTTGATTTGTGGAATATGTAAGAATAGTGACAAGTAGCATATAAGTTACACAATTCAATAAAAAGATTAACAGTCAATTGTGGTCAGTAAAATATCAAAAGCAATTGAGATTTTAAAGTAAATGAAACAGAACAAAAACCTCTGTATGTGGGAGTTAGAAAGCCATTATTGATGCTCAAAATAAAATCTTGCTGGGAACTTGAATGAAAACAGGGCAAAGGGACAATTTAAAAGCCACTTTGTTTGCACATATCCTAGAACAAGCAATGGGAAAATTGGACTATTAGGAAGAAAGACCTCCTTCATTTTGGTAATGACATCAAGAACAAAGGAGGCTAGATGCCTGTAGCTCAAGCGGCTAGGGCGCCAGCTACACATACTAGAGCTGGCAGGTTTGAACCCAGCCTGGGCCTCCCAAACAACAATGACAACTACAACCAAAAAATAGCCAGGCATTGTGGCGGGCACCTGTAGTCCCAGCTACTTGGGAGGCTGAGGCGCAAGAGAATTGCTTAAACCCAAGATTTGGAGGTTGCCGTGAGCTGTGATGCCACAGCACTCTACCCAGGATGACATAGTAAAACTCTGTTTTAAAAAAAATATATGGAAACAGTCTAAATGTCCTTCAACCCAGCAATGGATTGGTAAGCTATGGTATATGTACACCATAGAATATTACTCAGCCATCCAAAAAAATGGAGATTTTGCAGCATTTGTACTAACTTGGATGGAGGTGGAACACATTATTCTTATTAAACATCACAGGAATGGAGAAGCATGAATTCTATGTATTCAACTTTGATATGAGGACAATTAATGACAATTAATGACACAGTGGGGCATGGGGGAAGGGGAGAGCAGACAGAGAAAGAAGGAGGGAGGGGATGAGGGAAAGAAAACAGAAAAAGAAGAGAAAATAGTGATTAGTTCTCACATAAACTGGATTCAATTTTGACCAAAGTACATTACTTAAACATTAAGTTTTAATTCAACTTGTTAATATGTTGTTTAGGACATTGCATCCTGATTTATAAGTGAAATATGTTTGTAATTTCCCTTTATAATAATATATTTTCTCAAATTTTAATATCAGGTGTTATCCAGGTTAAGTAGAACGACTTTGAAATATTTCTTCTTTTTCTATTGTCTATATAAGATTTGGCATGATCTGTGTTTTGTAATTATCACTTACTTTTATTTATAAATATTAGTTGCCTGCTTTTTGAGACTTTGGAAAAAAAATAAGAAGTTAACTGATGACTCCATACTGAGCCTCAGAGTTGAAGCATTCTATAATGGACATACTCTTATCTGACAATGTGAATGTTACTTTCTTTGCATTATTATTATTAATATTGCTTAATATTTTGATGCAGTAATCGTGTGATTTCTTTTCTGAATGTATTTATCTTCGTTCATTCTTTTCGAGGTTTTTGTTTCTAGTCCTTACCTTAAACACTGTTATTGTTATTAAATTTTAAGCCTTTTGAATTCTGTGAAGGCAAAAAGAGGAAACCTAATAAACACTTGTATATGTAAAAATAAAAATAAATAAAAAGAAAGAACACCAAAGGATTTTAAAACCATAAATGAAATGATCAGAGTAAACTTTACTTTCCACTTTTAAAAAGCTGTGATTCAAGTACCTTATGGAGATTCCAGCTAATTCTTAGTCTCTTTCCAACTGTATGCTACTACCAAGAGAGCAATAAAAAGCTGTCACATGTTTCTGTGATAACAATGCTTGCACCTTTCCCTGGAAGTTTTTTCTTAAACTGCTATCTTTTGCTTCCTTGCTTCAGACTTGCAATAACATTTTGGTGCAGGGGGAATAGAACAATAATGCTGGACTGATTTATAATTTAATCTCTTCAAACATTCTCCCACATGAAATGCAGTTAAGATTAATTAAAAAGAACGTAGAGTGACAAATAGGAAAACCTTCTTTTAAAGAGATTTTAAAAAATCCTTTGTTCTCAACAGCAGATATGAATCACTGACAGAACACATTCAGGTTTTAGCCGGGTACGTTTGATTCAATGACGTTCTCAGTCTTTCCCTCCAGCTTTGTTCTGTATAATTGTGCCCTCTACAGTCTTATCAAGTGAATGAAGGTGACTTCGGTTTGAAGGAAATCGTATAAGCTTCTGATACTCAGTCCACACTCTGATTTAGGCAGGGAAGCAATTTTGTTCATGAAAATGACCCTGACCTATTTTATTTGGAGAACTCTTTAAAATAAAAGATAGCTTTTCTGATTTAACCAATGGACATATTATCATTCATGTGATCACTACTGGAAAAGAAAATTTAATTTCATCCAGCTCTAATTTTCTCTTCAGAAGTGAAAACAACATTGGTAATAATGTCGAATTTTACTCGAGCCTTGAGATCCTGGAAAATTAGAAAAGTTAAGAAATCCTCCTACCCCTTATGTTCCAGAAAATAGTGGAAACCACTCTTCCTTCAGAGATGACTTCCCTTGTTTATCTATGAGATCCTCCAAATCCCCATTTTTTTCTCATAAATTATTGGCTGAACAGCTTGTTCCTCCTGATCAGTGAAAACAAAAAAATGCTCATCAAGTTTCTTTCTTTCTTCCCTGCCCCTGAACTGTGAGCCACTCTCAGCTTGAGCCAACATATAACCAACCCCTACTGAGAGTAAGTTGGCCCCAGGATAAAACATCTGATTTAGCATCTGATGAAGCCACCCTTTAATCCCACTTCCTCTGTTCTTTCTAGCCTGGTTTACGCCTTCCTATCGAACAACCCTTTTTCGCCTTACCTTTGTGATGCTTACAGATATTGTGGACAGATCTTTTTCTACCTACTGCAGTAGCTCCCCTCCTCCTATTGCAATAGATAACTTTCCTTTCCAATAATCTTTCTAAATAAAGTTTCTCCTTACTAAGTTGAGGTTTGTTTTTTATTTGATGTTGGTAACTTATAGAAAGAAGTAAATATTGCTGTATTTGTATACCTGTGAAAATGGAGAATTGAAAACTCTAAGTACTAAATAATTTATTCAGTGAATTATTAGTGTTAAAATATAAAATAGAGTCCTCAAAGAAGTGTCATTGAAGGATTTTTCTATGTGCAAGGATATCCTTTATTAGGGCACAATTAAACAAATCCATGTGTTCCAAGCACGTAAGTTACTGCAACAAACTAAAATAAAATAGTCACAAGATGAGTGGATAGAAATGTATACACAATGTTATGTAAACATTTGATAAGGTCATTTATTATGAATGCCTAAGGTAGACAGAAGGAAAATTACATGATGGAAAAAGTTTTATAGTGGAAATGATACCTGAAAAGAGATTACGGCTAAGTAATAGGACTTTGTCAGATGAACAGCTGTGAGAAGGCTACATTTGGCATTGAAACCAAGTGGTCCCCAAAAGAGCAAAGTATGACATCGTTCGTCTGGATAGTGAAAGTAAGTGGAATTGGCTGAATTGTGGAACATGGATGTAAGACATAACACAATTAAAGGGATAGATGAGCAAATCCAAAGCAACCTTTACAACTAACAAGGCTGGGCACTGCACAACTTCAAAGGATGCCATTCAATGTGAATGGTGCTTCATGGAGTTATGTACAGCCATATGCAACGGCTCTGAGCAGATATCAAATTAGTAGAGTAGTTTATCTGCCTACCGTCTATGGTAGAAAGATTCTGGTAACAAATAAAAGAAACTTAATCCGTCTGTCCTCAGCTTCAAGGAGATTTATGAGAAGGACATCAGGGATTCATAGCACTGATAGGGAGTGGGAGGAGAACCAGGGCATTTTGGCAGAGGACAGAAAAAGAAGTTCCAAAGCCATCTTTTGTTAGGAACAGTTTGGCCAAAACAGTACTGAGTGAGGTGCAAGATGCTACCGACATCACTACTGTGGAATAACTGCAGCCATCTCTCATTGTTGCTGCATTTTGTTCTATATTCAATCTTGTAGGTGAGAAACCTCTCCCCAAACCTAAACTAGGCTCCTGTCACTAGAAAGACCACAGAGAATAGATATCCTCAAAATTGTAGGGAAGAACTAGACTCTGGAGAGCCAAACTTGACAAATGCTTTTTCAAACAAGCTGGGGAGTTTAAATTTTATTTTTTACTATAGGAGTTGGAAAACTTTTGCTTAAAGGACCAAATAGTAAATATTATATTCTTGCCAGATATATTGCCTCTGTAGCAACTAATCAACTCTGCCCTTGAAAGTAGCCATACACAATACTAAATCATTTGCTTTGGTTTTGTTCCAATGACACATTTCTTTTCGGCCCAAACAGATGAACTGACTATTGGTTTTAGTTTGCCAAAGACCTTTATTGTTAGGGATGAAAAAACTTTAAAGGACTGCATGTCTTTGTCATATCCAATGAACTGGCTGTTTCTTCTACAACTCGGTGAAGTAGAAGCTCCAAAAGAAATGAAAGTTATAATCTGTGTTCTTTTTTTTTTTTTTGGAGACAGAGCCTCAAGCTGTCACCCTGGATAGAGTGCCATGGCATCACAGCTCACAGCAACCTCCAATTCCTGGGCTCAAGCGAGTCTCTTGCCTCTCCCTCCCAAGAAGCCGGAACCACAGGCGCCTGCCACAACGCCCGGCCATTTTTTGGTTGCAGCCGTCATTGTTGTTTGGCCGGCCCGGGCTGGATTCAAACCCGCCAGCTCAGGTGTACGTGGCTGGTGCCTTAGCCTGCTGAGCCACAGGCGCCGAGCCATAATCTGTGTTCTTAATGAAGTTATAATGTAGATGGGACCAAAATATAAAATAATCATTAATACTTTATAGAACATGATAAAGAATTAATTTGGAAGTATTCCCATTTTCCCAGCTTATGCTAAGATTGTGTAATTTCGGATCTAGTTTCCCTTATCTCTTCCTTTCCTGAAATATAAATGAAGCACTCAGAGGAGAGATAGGAAGACTACCTGCATAAAAGAACAATGGAGGGTTTGTAGTAAAGAAGAAAGGAAACATCAAATGGGTAATAGTTCTGGAGATAATGGTGGATTTTTGTGTAAGAAACTCTGCAGTGATATGGAGTACAAGAAAATTAGGTAGAGGAATGACGATTTGAAAAATGTCAATCTTTTTATGGATTAAATTCTTTTTAATGTTTTTATTAGAAATGATTAAACATTTAGGTTCCTTTCAAAATTACTTTTGGACGGTTAAGTGCTTTTCAGAATTTATCTCCATGCAAAGACTGAGCTACATTCTCTCTCAAATGTATTATGGTAGCCTAAATAAACTAATATCTCTTGAACTACTTGGTAGTAAATCACAATTTTTAATCTCAACTAAAAGATAAAGGAAAAAGCATCAGAAACATTTTCATCAAGAGTTGACATTTAAGGGAAACTGAAAGATGAGCAGCTATGAGGATATCACCATATTTTAGCTGATGAAAATGGATCTTATAAATTTCAAAATATTGAGTAGCTTTTTCTTCTATGGCAGTCTTTAAAGTATGTGAGATAAAAAAAATGTTAATAACCTTAAATCTTGTTTTCTTTCCTAAAATCCACTTTTCACTATCTGTAACTCCTCCTTAATATTAATTATTTCCAAATGATAGGCAGCCTTAATTCTTTCATGTATTTGATGTACAAATGTTATCAAACACATATGAAATGTACAAGGTGCTTTTTTTAACATGTCAGATTAATATGAGGGTACATACAAATAGGTTACATAGTTTGCTTTTGTAAAGTTAAAGTTCAAATTGTAGCTGTGTTCTTCACTTAGGAAGTGTGCCATATGCCTGTGCAATATACCCATTGGGTGGGAACTTGCTGTGTTGCTCGTGCTGATCTAGAACTCTCAACCTGAAGAGATCCTCCCACCTCAGCCTCCCAAAGTTCTAGGATTGCACATGAGAGTCACCTTACCCCTTGCAGTATTTATAAACAGAAGAAGTGAGTGAAATATGGAAATGGAAAGAGCTTAATTGATTATAGGTAAGCATTTTCCTATTTGTACATGTGATAAGGCATTTGCCCTATATGGACATGGTGTGATCAGTTGGTAGCCTGTGATTGGTTGAGACTCAGCTATTTGTTGTAAGAACATACTCTAAGGTAGGTTGCAGATTGCTTACATATTAAGTTAAGTTGAAGTTTGCTATGTAGGGATTCAAAGTATGCAGGTAGCTTTAGGCCAAATTTAACACTATAGAATAATCTCACTGCTCTAAGAATGCACCTGTGTTCTTCCATTTCCTGGTTGATATTTTAAAACAAATTGTCTGATACTCACAGATAGATTCTTAATCTTAAGAAAGAGACACCTTTACATATGCTATCTCATTTACTTTATTTTCTTTACACAGAACATCATCAAATCTTGCCACAACTCACTGAATTAGTTATTTTTACTATTTACAAATAAGGAAACTGAGGCTCAAAGAGGTTAAATAACTTTTCCATGGTCATATAGCTCATGAGTGAGGGAGATCAGAATTCGACCCAACAGCACACAGATTTTTCAATATATAGAAGGACCAAATTTGGCTACCCAAATATTGATTAACTGTGTACCATGTGTAACATTTGATTTTAAGCCTTACGTGGGGGCACATAATAATGCCTGGTTCTTGTGCCAATGGAATTTATAATTTATGAGAGGGCAAGTACACACATTTCTCTATTATAAGGGGTCTAAGAGGAAATAAGTTAGGAAGATGAATAATGGCAAGTACTTATGTAAACAGGAGCTTTTCTTAGGCCATCTTGAAATGTGCTATATTCAATATTGATCTAGAATGATATAGATATTATGTATGAGTTTGATATGAACTAGGGCATAAAGGGTAGGACATCATAACCACAGCCAACAATGTGAGCAAAAACATGGTAAGAGTGATGGCATATCATGGAGATATAGGTAGACAAAGCCTTTAAAGAGCTTGACTATTTTCCTTCCTTCTTTTTTTTTTTTTTTGCAGTTTTTGGCCAGGGCTGAGTTTGAACCCACCACCTCCAGTATATGGGGCCAGAGCCCTACTCCTTTGAGCCACAGGTGCTGCCCCTAATCCTTTTTTGATATCAGGAGTAATGGTCATTATGAATCTGTACCAACTGGGCAAACAGTTAACCAAGTGTGCTATTTGTGCTAAAAAAAGGTTGTGTGAAAAAGTTCAACAAAAATGGCCTGAGTCTTTTAAAAACAACTCATGGCTCTTGCATCATAAAAATGTACCAATTCACACAGTACTGCCTGCAGGGGAGTTTTGAACCAATAACAAATAACGACATTGCAACAGTGGCCCTACTCACCTGATATTCCCCCAATGACTTTTTCCTTACCCAAAGATAAAGAAATTATTGAAAGGAAGACATTCTGATGACATTCAGAGCATAAAAAATAATATGATGACAACACTGATGGGCATTCCAGAAAAAATAGTTACAGATTTCCTCTGAAGGGTGGATGAGGCACTGGCATCAGTGCATAGCTTCCCAAGGGAAAGTATTTTCATGGTGACCATAGGGATATTTAACAAAGAGACACATATAGCACTTTTTCTAGAGTGAATTCACAAACTTAATTGTCAGACCTTGTATATTTAGCCCATAGACTTTGTTTGAATTTAAACATGTTCTTTATCATCTTTACTCTAGATAAATGACTTAAATTTGCCTTGGCCTCAATGCCATCATCTGTAAAATTAGAGCACAAGACTAGTAATAACTGCCTTGCATGGGATTTGAGATCAAATGAGTAAAACACAGGTAGAATGTCTAGGAATTATAGTTGCCCAGTGAATAACTGTTAATGTTATCATTGGTCTCTGGTGTGGCTAAAGTATGACATAATTAAAAGATCCCTAATCCATTATCTTGAAAATCAGTTTGAATGCAAAGAACTTTAAATACTATGACCTCCCTTTTTTATTTTCACCCAGAGAGCTTATACTTCAGACAATAGAGTAATTACTAGTTCAATTGAAAAGTCATCTTAATAATGTTTTTTCCTCATGTTCTGTAGCATGCTAAATATGACCATAAAATCTTTGCTACTACTCTCATTGAAAAACAGAGTATGATTCTCTTCTTGAATTTTGGCTAACATAAGGACTTGATGAACAGAATGCAACAAAAAGGACATTCTTGAAATTTTGAAGTGAAGCCATAAAAAACTTGACACTTATCACACAAGCCTCTTGAAATCTTCACTTGGGATGAAGCTAGTCTCTATGTAACAACTCCAACTACACTGAGATTTCTAGGTTATAAGAACTCTCAAGCTATGTGGAGAAGCTTCAGAGAGGGAGAAGGGGGGAAAGTGGAGTGACAGAGAACACCAGCCCCATCTTTTCTAACTATCCCAGCCTAGAGAGCAGATATATAAGTGAAGATGCCATCTTGGACATTCCAGCCCCAATAAATATAACACAAAGAAAAGCTTAGATGACATCAAGTCCCGAGACATATGACCTTAGTCAAGTAATCTATTCTGCCTTTAGCCATTGAAGCCAGCACAGCTGAGAATCCAGTCATCCTGGAGCAGAGATCAGCCTTTCCCAGTATGCTTTCCCTTAATTCTTGGCCCCTCAAATCCTAACTATAACATTTTTTTTCTCTTTTATCTACCACTGGGTTTCGGAGTGGTTTGTTACACTGTAATAGATAATTGGAGCATGTGCTTTGGTAATTTCTAATAGTTCTTTTTTTGTTTGTTTTGTTTTTTCTCTTAAATTTTTTTATTAAATCATAAAGCTAGAGAACTCCTTTTACTCATGTAAGAATGAAATATCTTGCTTGTTTTCTTTTTATTTATATACATTTATTTTCTATGGAGAAAGGGTCTCACTCTTTTGCCCAGGCTGGAGTGCAGTGGTGCAACCTGGAACTCACTGCATAGCTCACTGCAACCTGGAACTCCTGGGCTTAAGCAATCCTCCTGCCTCAGTCTCCTGTGAAGATAGGACTACAGGTGCATGCCACAATGCCTGGATAATATTTTTTTAATTTTTTTGTAGAAATGGGGTCTTGGCTATTTTGCCCAAACTGGCACTTTCATTTCTCTTTAGTCACAGAATACGTACAGAAGCTTCCTTAGACTGAGTCAGCAAAAGAGAACTCTTGATTCCAAAAGTCCATCATTATAACCAGCTACAACAGAAAAACCAAATTCTGTAGACATTTGGCTGAGACAGATTTTATAAGCACTGGAATCTGATTAAAAGCAAGAAACTTCTTATCCTCAGCCATCTTCCCTCCACCTCAACTTTTAGTGATACTCTTATCAACCTCCAGCCTTCCTGATGCACCTCCTATCTCTGAAATGAGAAGCAAAACAGAAGTATCTTCAGAAAATTTCATATATCAACCACAGAAGATATCAACAAAGATCAAAGCAGTAAGTGTACTGTCAAGAGTAAAAACTACTGGATCTACACTGCTACATTTGGAAGGAAAGCCATGTAGTAAGAGAGTTAAGTGTATAGCAAAGCTGTAGTGGTGGTTCCTACTTAAACAATTAAGGTCAATAAATAGTTTACTGGGATGATGAGCCCTATCTATACCATGTCACTTGTACAAGAGTTGAGAATTAATCAAGAACAAAACATTCCAAGAAGCCAGAATCATTGACACACTAAGCACACATCAGGGAACACCAAACTCTCTTGGCTATTAATCAATAGGTTTCTGTACAGTGTGTTTCTAAATTTTTAGATAGGCCATAGACACTGACTTTCAGATAACTTGCCTACTGTTTCTATCACAAGCTCTCCCTCTTAGGCTAATGCATATGGCCTCAGCATTGAATGTCACTTATCGTTGGTGCCTCTGTCCAGGGAGCAAAGATAAAAATAGGGGAGTAATCCACTTCTCTCTCTATCCAATATATGACCAAAGTTAGTAAATTCCGCTACCTTAAATATCTCTTAAATTTCTTCATTTTTATAAAATTCCAATGACCTGATTCATATCCTTTCATCACTACCTAGACTTTTGACGACTGCCTTCCATTTACTTCTGCTCCTCCTATCTTCACTATTTCCTCTAATATTCATTTTCGATAAAACTACCAATACTATTCTTCCTATTTGCAAATTTTATCATCAGTTATCTGCCTAAAAGCTTCAATGTCTTCCCATTAACCTATAGATAAAGTGCAATTTCTAAATATTTAATAAGATGCCTCCCTTTTCTGGCCTTGGTCTGCCAATTTAGCTAATCTCTCTCTCTTTTTTTTTTTTTTTTTTGAGACAGAGCCTCAAGCTGTCACCCTGGATAAAGTGCTGTGGCATCACAGCTCACAGCAACCTCCAATTCCTGGGCTCAAGTGAGTCTCCTACCTCTGCCTCCCAAGTAGCTGGAACTACAGGCGCCCGCCACAACACCTGATCATTTTTAGGTTGCAGCCACCCTTGTTGTTTGGCGGGCCTGGGCTGGATTCGAACCCGCCAGCTCAGATGTACATGCCTGGCTCCTTAGCCTGTTGAGCCACAGGTGCCAAGCCAAATCTCTTAATACTTTACTACATGAGTTATTAAAATCTACTATCCTTGTTGTTTTACAACTGATTAGCAGTTACTGTTTTCACTGTCAAAATGTTTATCTCCCTTTTATTATTTAGGAAAACTCTTATCCATCCTTAAAAACCCAAAAACATAAATGACCTCATCATTAAAAACAATTTTTCTCTTTCCCTTCAAATTAAATAATTCTCTTCTAAAATTCTGTAACTACACATGTTACCTCTGTGTAGTTCAATCACTTGTTATACTCTAATGACAAATCAGTTCCTTAAAATGTATCCATATTTGTATTCACAACATCTAATTAACATGCTTGACATTTAATAAATACTAAATACTGGAATTGATAATGGGATTAAATGAAATTGACTACTGTCAAGAATGTTAATGATTATTAGAGTTTCTTGAATTGACAGTACAAATTTATGCTGAATTTTCATAATACTGCTAAACTTGATCATCAAGTTTCAAAAAGACTTCCCTCTATGAAGAAAATATCTACAGATAGAAATAACAAAAATACTCAGGAGCCGATAAAGGAGACTGAGTAGTCTATTGATTCTATTCTTAACCCAAAGACATGCTGAGATTTTATTTGGAGGGAGAAGACTGATTTTCTAGCTTAAGTTAAACGAGGCATTGAATAAATGTCAAAGGCATGATATAGTCTTAGATTCTTCACTGCCATATCAATGAAGTTATCATCCTTCCACCTCCCTTAGAATAAATCCAAGAAAGCCTGTTGTGGGTCTCAAAGAAAACTGACTGTTAAGTTTACACATCTCTTTAAACTTCAAAACTGTGTACCAAGAGTATATGCCCAATGTTTAAATAAACATATGCAGACAGATATTTTTTCCCAATTACAATTTTAGTTTTTGAAAGCATCATTGTTTTTCAATCTAGAATTTAGGCACAATGCCTTATGTCTGAAAGATGTTTAAATATAAACATTTTATTATGAAGACTGAGGTTAAAAAGCCCGAGATTACAGTATATTAGCAAAACATTTTTTTGTGAAGTTAAAAGGATACATTAATGCCACTACATCTTAAACTTATAAGACTTCAGAGGAAAAAGAGCAAAATACAGCAAAATGCAAAATATGTACAAGCTACTTATTCTAGCTCTGTATCAGTGAAGGTTATCAGTCTGTTGTACACAGTTTAAGATTAAAATAAGAAAAGCAATGAAAGAAGAAAATGTTTCAACTAAAACAACAAGCTGTCTGTTATGCTGGCTGAATTCCTTGGCAAAGACAACTATGATTATCTCAACTGGATAAGGCAGGCTTATCTTAACACTGTTCTGATTAGTTTTGTGCTCTATGGCAATGAATTTTTTTTTTAATTTTTAAATATACATGTGTTCATTAGTTTTCCACTTTTTGCCTTCACAAAATTAAAAAGGCTTAAAATTTAACAACAATAACAATGCTTAAGGTAAGGACTAGAAACAAAAACCTCACAAAGAATGAACGAAGATAAATACATTCAGAAATCAGACGACTGCTGCAACGCAGTATTAAGCAATAATAATAATAGTAATGCAAAGAAAGTAACATTCACATTGTCAAATAAGAGTATGTATATTATAGAATTCTTTGACTCTGAGGTTCAGTATGAAGTCATCAATTAACTTCTTATTATTTTTTTCCCAAAGTCTCCAAAAATATACAACTAATATTTATAATAAAAATAAAAGATAATTCAAAAAAAAGCAGATCATGCCAAATCTTATAGACAATAGAAAAAGAAGAAATACTTCAAAATCATTTACTTAATCTGGATATGCCTGATATTAAAATTGGAAAAAATATATTATTATAAATGGGAAATTACAAACATATGTCACTTATAAATGAGGATGCAGTATCCTGTATCCTAAACAACATATTAACAAGTTGAAGTAAAAGTTAATGTTTAAGCAATGTAGTTAGTCAAAATAGAATCCAATTTATGTGAGAATTAGTCACTATTTTCTTTCTTTCTTTTTTTTTTTTTTTTTTTGGGCAATGAAAAATTTTGAAAGCATAGAAGCACTTGAGTTTTCCTGGCCCTTGTTTCAAAAGAGTCTTACGTTAATATAGTTTGGAACCAGGAATCTGCATTTTATGATCTCAGAGATTCTGACACACTAATTCCTCACACAACACTTTAACAAACACTGTTAAGTAGGGAGAGGTTAGCACAGGATACACCTAGTTTATTATTGTCTTGTGCAATTATTAATAGAATCCCTTCCCTTTATTTCTCAACATTTTATGGTTTAGAGACAACCTATATGATATATATGTCCTATTAGTCTTAGGACACAAGGGCATTTTGGGGTTAGTCATAGGTTTAAAAATTCCATACAGTTAAGACTGTCAGAGAAGCAGTTGATAATTTGGAACACTTGTTTCATGTATTCCTACAACTCTCTTTTTCTGTTATCTTGATATGAATACTTAAAGTGAACTTGGACTTCATATTTTAAAGAGGTATGAGCTATATAGTTTAAAGGACACTGGATCCTGAATCACCAGTTGTAGGAGATCATCTGATCACAAATACATGCACATTCCATGTTATGGAAAGAAAGAACAGATTTTATTGTTTTAAACTGCTGATATTTTAGTATTTATTTGTTGCACATCTATTATTTTAATTAGTATATAGACCTGTGGGAATTTTTCCTTAAGGATCTTGAATAGGCATAGCCACCGTGAAAATAAGGTTTCTTAACTTTGAATCTTATGGAAAGAAGGATTTGGTATAGAACAGTTTCCAGGTGGCCTTGGACTAACTCAGCTCTTCCCCCTTTTTGCTTGTAGTTCTAAAGAATAGCTGTAAAATATTGCTGGAGATGCTAGATTTGGAGATAGGGAGGAACAGTTCAAAATAGTGTGGGCCTTCTTCTTGTACCTGCTAAGGAATGTAACATCTTGAGTTAGGGAGGAATGTCCTAGGACATCCTAGTCTTTGTTCTTCTCACCCCTAGAAGCAAGATGTCCTTCAAAGTGCTGCCGTGTGTCCCGCGATCCCTGGGGTATATAACCAGCAATGGGCTGCCTTTCAGGATCCTTCAGCTGCAGTGCAAAGTCGCGAACTTAAGAGTCAAGACTCCATCCTTCTTGTGCAGCTTTCTTGAACCTGGTGGGACCAGCTTACAAGGGATCCAAGACTTCTTCTGTCCCTTGCTTCCTATCTGTAAGTAGTAAACCCTTTTCCACACTGGGTGTGTTCCTATCACTCGACTTGTACAAACAGGTAACCAGTGCATGGTGGACCCAACCAGTAAGCCCAAGATGCAGTGGGAGTAAGCATATGGAGTCCTGTTTCTGGTGGGGGATATAATGATGATCTTTGCTATTCCCCATGCAGTGGGAGTCCTCTCTTGAGATTGGTATTATAATTTGGGAACTTCATACTTAGGTTCTCAGATATTTCCCTCTGAGAAAGTTATCCTAAGAGAATTTGTCAGACCATCTCCAGAATCCTTCAAGTTATTCCAGTTAATAGTTTGTCTAGAGGAAAAAAATAATAAATTCCTTTTGGTTACCCTAAGACATGCAAATCTATTGAAAGATTTTACTAAAATCATTGTATTGATTTAATGAATGCATGCTAAAAATTCAACTAGTCTTACGTAAAGGATGCCCTTTTAAAATTTAGGACATCAAAAATGGCCACTGTACTCAAAATTTGAGAACCACTGAAACACTCAGATCTTTAGGATATACTTTCTGCCAGTGTAATTAAATTATTTTATTAGAAACTTTAATTTTGTATAGTCATATTCTTTCTGTAATTTTTAAATTTATTTTTAATTGAAAAATATTAACTATATATATTAGTGGGGATGTTTTGTTGTATTTATGCACATAATAGAATGATCTGATCAAACTAATGAGAAAATCTGTCACCTCACATACTTACCATGCTTTGTGCAATAGATCTCAAAAACTTCGTCCACTTGTCTGTCTGAAACTTTATAGCCTTTGCCCAAAATCTCTCCATTGCTCCCCATTCCAAAACGCAGACCCTGGTAACCACCATTCTACTCTCTTCTTCTATGAATTCAATTTTTTTTGAGATTTCATATAAAAGAGTTTTCTATGTAGTGTTTGTCTTTCTGTGCCTCTATTATTTCACTTAGCATGATGTCCTCCAGTTCCACCCATACTGTCACAAATAACAGCATTTCCTTCTTCTTTAAGGAAGTATCCCATTGTGTATATTTGCAACATTTTTTTGTCCACTCATCCATTGATGGACACTTAAGTCGATTCCATGTGTTGGTTATTATCAACAATGATGCCATGAACATAGGCGTGCAGATATTCAAGCCAAGGATGGCCACTCACCACTTCTATCTAACATAGTGCTAGCCAGGGCAATTAAGCAAAATAAAAGAAATAAAAGACATCCAAATAGGAAAGGAAGACATAAAATTGTCTCTATTTATTGATGATATGATCTTGCATATAGAAAACCCTACTTTACTACTACTTTACTAAGAAGAATGTGTTTCAACTCCATCCAGGTAAACTTAAGAAATGTAAAGTCTTCATCTTTCCTTATGCCTGAGTAGTACTCCATGGTATACATATGCCACAGTTTATTAATTCATTCCTGGGTTGATGGGCATTTGGGCTGCTTCCATGACTTAGCAATTACAAATTGAGCTGCAGTAAACATTCTGGGGCAAATGTCTTTGTGGTAAAATGGTTTTTGTTCTTATGGGAAGATATCTAGTAATGGAATTGCAGGAAGGTCGACTTTTAGTTCTTTGAGAATTCTCCCTTTAATAGTCATTCTTAACAGCACCTGTTTTCTCCTTTGCTCAGACAATAGAGACCCTTGGGGATAGACAGCCAAGGAGCCATTTGGCTCAGCTGAGTACAGTTTGAAATGATAACAGTAATAGTAGCTAATGAAGCAATTACCAGGTACTAGGTACTACCTTAACACAGGTTAACATAGTCTTTTCAAGAACTGCATGAGGAAAGTACATTACTTTATACAGGAGAAAGTCACACAAGTAGCATATGTCAGCAGTAAGATTCAAATCTCTTTGGTCCTTTGTCTCCAGAGTCTGTGTTCTTGACCATCAGAAGATACTACGTCTTCAGTTTGAACATAATTTGTCTAATGTAAACACATCCTACCTTAGGGGGAAAACAAGGCCATTAGAGGTTCAGTGACTGGCAGAGTCACAGTGCATTATGGTAGCAGAGTTAAACCTAAAACTTAATTTGTTAACTCATACTTCAGTATTGTGTAGTATGAATCACCATGAAATTGAAATATGAGCATTGACAGTCTACTTTCTTTAGATTTGTTATTTCTTATTTTATTAAATAAAAGGCATTTATTTTCTCATCTTCAACTTCTTTCTTTCTGAGATTTTTTTCTCCTAAGTGCTCTGAGTTAATTTTTCCTTTACATTTACCCCATCAAAGCAACACTGCTTTCCAAATTACCATTTAAATATGTGCATGTGCCTCTTTAATAATGTACACTTACGTCAAATACTTTACTGAAAGAGAAAAGGTAGAAATAAATCAAAGAGTAGTGTTGAAAGTAAACAGTAAATAATGAATGAAGGAATAAAGTAACTGCCCAACATAATGCTATTTGCAAATGCCTGATAATTATTCCAAGTCTAAGGACAAAACTATTATTTCACTTAGAGAAAATAAGGTATATTTTGTTTCCTAGAGTACATTCATAAATATTACTACCTGGACACTCTAAAGACATTATAATGGCCCCTCAGGTATAAAAACATAGTACATATAGTCATTAATAGTTCTTTCTCTGGCCTTCCTATATGTATGTATGTGTTTTCCCATAATAATTACGTTAGCACCAAGACACACACACACGTGTACACACACACACACACACGTGTGAGCATCCCTTTGCTTGGTATTCAATTTGTAGCTAATAGTAAAAGAGATAGAAAGATTTCTAATATAATACATATATTTTCAATGTTTGATTGCATACTTCAACTAAAAAGCATAAACATTTCTTGAAACTGTGATTATTAAAAATGGGAGTTTGAGGTTTTCAGTTTTGATTTTATAGAGATTTATTTTTATTTCTTGCTTGATCATATCATTACCAAAACTCTTTAGAAGATTAAAAGTGTAATGTGCCTTAAATATAACTTTGTCATCTTTTTGTTGTTACTCCTGATAAGGTAATTTGTAGAAAAATATATTATCATATATTATTTTATAGCTGTACAGAAACTATGGGATCCTTGAACATGACATTTTGAAATATTGTCCTTTGGTATCCACAGAGGATTAATTCCAAGACCCCTGATAGATACCAAAATTCATGGACACACAAGTCCCTTATATAAAATGGTGCAATATTTTCATTTAATCTATGCACATACTCTCACATATTTTAAATCATCTCTAAATTACTTATAGTACCTAATGAAATGTAACTGCTATATAAATAGTTGCACCATATTTTTTAAATCTGTATTATTTTTATTGTGATATTGTTACTTTATTGGCTTGAGTTTTTTTTTTTTTTCAAACTTTTCTGATTCACTGTTGGTTGAATCTACAAATGTGGAACCCAGGCATATGCAGGGCTGCCTGCATTTTTTTCTGTGCAATTGGTTTGTGACATGCAATACCATCTGTGAGATTTTACAGAATAGAGCAGCGTGTAAGTGGCAACCCTAACTGAAAGTACCACACAGCACTTTAAGCCCTGCACATATGAAAAACAAACCAATATGGACTAGGAGATGAATTAGTTTAAAACACCCAAAAAACAAATATAAGTAGATACAGATGTGTGTTTGGCAAACACCTGGGGAAAATTTGGTCCTTGAAAAATACACGTTTGCTACTAAATAGCTCTTCAATAAATTGACACAGTGTAATTTCTGAATAATCCACTGTATTTTTTATATCTCAATTAAATTCTAGAAGGACATAATAAATTTGATGCAGAATAGCTGTGCAAGGCCAGGCGGGTCGCTCACACCTGTAATCCTAGCTCTCAGGGAGGCCAAGGTGGGTGGATTGCTTGAGCTCTTGAATTCGAGACCACCCTGAGCAGAATGAGGCCCTGTATCTACTAAAAGCAGAAAAAAGGAATAAAAAAGTTAGCCAGGCATTGTGGTATTACGATGGGTGCTTTTAGTCCCAGCTACTCGGGAGACTGAGGCAGGAGAGCCCCTTGAATCCAGGAGTTTGATATTGCCGATACTTAGGCTGATGCCATGACACTGTAGCCTAGGCAACGGAGGGAGACTCTGTCTCAGGAGGGTGAGGGGGAAGCTGTGCAGAGGGAATAGTTGAAGAAATGTTTTTCACTTTACTTTTTAACAGAAAAGGGTAATGGTATTTCTGATAGACTGAGTATGTGCAAAAGGCCTAGACACTTGAAGGGGAAACTGCTGCCAGAGTGGCAGCTGTGGCTATATTCCATCTCATTGGAAAGAAAACTATCCTAAAATATCATATATGGTGTCTTCTTCCCCTTATGATGACAAAGATATAGTTTGCTCTACTAAACAGAACAGTAATGGCCTCTAAATAGGATAAAAGGGGAAAGAATCACCAAACACATTAATTATTGTTAATTCTTCTCAAAAGTACACATTTTAAAACATCATGTTGTACACCACAAATGCGTGCGATTTTGTTTTTCAATGAAAAATCAAATTAAAAAAGAAATACATTATAGTGCAAGAACTGTGAAAAACAATACAAACTTCTAACTTGATTGATCTAAAAGAAAATCCTTTTGTATAAAGTTATTGACTAGATTACATTCTATTTATTTATTTATTTATTTATTTTGTTGTCGTTGAGACAGAGTCTCACTATATCATCCAGGGTAGAGTGCTGTGGCATCACAGCTCACAACAACCTCCTACTCCTGGGCTCAAGCGATTCTCCTGTCTCAGCCTCCCAAGTAGCTGCGACTACAGGCGCCCGCCACAATGCCCAGCCATTTTTTGTTGGGCCACCATTGTTGTTTGGCAGGCCCGGGCTGGATTTGAACCACCAGCTCAGGTGTATGTGGCTGGCGCCTTAGCCCATTGAGCCACAGGCGCTGAGCCTCAATTAATTTATTTTTGAGATACAGTCTCATTTTGTCACCTTTGGTGCAGTGATGTGGCATCATTGCTCACAGCAACCTCAACCTCAAGCTCTTGGACTCAAGCAATCCTCTTGCCTCAGCCTCCCAAGTAGCTGGGACTACAGGTACATTTGAAAATTTTACTTAAAAGATTTAATGTTGATAACATTATTAATTCTTTGGAACTCATTGAACAACACAACTAGCAAGAGACAGGAAAAAAATATAAGTACTTAAGTGGAGTCATCCTTAAAATGTGGTGCACGTGAGGATCACCCAAGGAGCTTTAAAAATCCTGATTATCAGGCCCTATCTCGCAGACCAATTAAATAATAAACTCTTTCAGCAATACCTGGACACTAGAATGTTTTAAAACTTCCTTGGTAATTCCAATGTTCAGCTGACAACTGCTGATACTCAATAGGTTTCTTTTGGTGATATTCTGAAACAGTCAAAAGAAGATTGTGTTTTACAATCAGGTCAAACTGAATAAGGTTTATTAATCATTTTCCCTAAAGCATACATGTTCCCTTTTTAATCTTTTAAGTTGGATGATGATATATACCTCATTAGGTAAGACTTAAATTAAGGTTGAGGTACACAATGTTTGAAACACTGAGTTATTAAGAAATGTAATTATTTTTCTTCTTTCCATACATTTATACTGCCACCTATGACACTAGATCCATGCTATTTGTCTCTAATTTTTTTTCTTTCTCATTCTTTTCCTCTTATTTCTCCTTTATTTCGCTTAAGCCCTTTCACACAAGCATTTTACTATTTTTATATAATACTTGCTTTCTCAATTTATGTTCTGTTTTTGTTTGTTTGTTTAACGCTTCTCTCCTTCCTTAAATTCAGTATCACTGTTGGAACTTCGATAACTTGTTTTTAGGTCTTCTGTGACAATTTAACCTCAAATTAATATTAATTGTACCTCCACAGCTCACATTTTCCTTCCTCCAGCCTCAACGACACATCCAATACCAAAAGGACACATACATCATTTGCAATATATTCTGTGGCCACTGGATGGTGCTCAGAGTACACATTAGATTTTCCGCATTTCAGTGCCATCCCTCTAAAAACAGCCACAGTTTATCTGAAGACCATAGAACATGTAACTTTTCAGAAGGGGGTCTAATGGGTTGGGAAGGACTGTTAATTTAAGGGAAGTTAATACTTGAGTGTAATATTAGCTATTATGCTTGAGGTTTAGTACCACCCAGCATGTTGAAGAGATATACATAGGTCCCACATCTCACACATACAAATAGAACTGGCTTAGTGGTAATAGAAACATAGGTTAAGTGCTGCATCTTTAGGGTTTTGGTTCTCCTAGGATAACACATGCAGATTTGGGAGTAAAATGGCTAAATCTAAAAGCAATTGAACTAATTTACTACTGCTATTTAATTTAGTCTATTTAATAATGCTACGCAGAATCCATACTTCTGCTCAAAGGAGACTGGGATACATTTTTAGTTAAGATTAAAAAAATGGACCCGTATTTTCAATGAATTGTTTTCCAAGACAAGGAAATAAAAATCAATGATTAAGAAAGATACTGAAAGAATGCTATCAATCAGAGCAGGCATGGATAGCTAAAGTGAATTAGAAAGCTTGCTGATGTCCTCAGCAATATTTCTTTGTTTGATGTTTGAATTTTAAGCAGTTCAAAAATCAATGGAAAATACTGAAGATTTTAATTCCTTTAAGAAAGAAGCTACAATCCCAGCATAAAGAATGTTAAAACAGGCTCGGCACCTGTGACTCAACGGGCTAAGGCGCCAGCCATGTACATCTGAGCTAGCGGGTTCGAATCCAGCCCGGGCCCGCCAAACAACAATGACGGCTGCAACCAAAAAATGGCCGGGCGTTGTGGGGGGGGGCGCCTGTAGTCCCAGCTACTTGGGAGGCGGAGGCAAGAGATTTGCCTGAGCCCAGGAATTGGAGGTTGCTGTGAGCTGTGATGCCACAGCACTCTACCCAGGGTGACAGCTTGAGGCTCTGTCTCAAAAAAAAAAAAAGAATGTTGAAACAGGGTCACTGCATAATACATGAAAGCAAACCAGAAGCAGCAGAACATATGCTGGATTATAAAAGAAATAATATAATAACTATACTTGGCTATCTTTCCAAATTGTAAGGTGAGCACACAGAATTTAATGTCTGCTGCTGCTGTATAAAATACCTCCCTTCTTTAATTCATGTATTAATTAATCCCTTAATATATATCAAGCACTAAATTATGCATTTGAAATACAGCCACAAAAAAAAAGTGTATGAGTGGAGGGAAAGCTTCTTCTCATTCTTCTGAAGTTTCACTGAAATCACTGACAGTAGACAGATGAGTACGAGAAAAAGGCATACACATTTATCAATGTGTATTTGAACAGAAGAGTTCTGCTAACATGGACCTCAAAGAAGGGTCAGTTGGTTGAGGCTTCAATTTTCTCTTCAACAAGGAAGAGAGAAGAGGGGGAGCTACAGGCAAGTTGGGAGGTTCTAAATGATCTTTATGGGAACTGAATGGGGCCAAAAGGCAGACATTATCTTATAAATATCTCTTATAAAACTGAGGAGACTGGCAAGTTACCTGATGTTAAGGAGTTGAAATTCACTGTGAACAAATATTGTCTAGTTATGCAGAAGTTCGCAGCTGATCTCTGGGCGTTGTCCTAAGAAAAACAAATGAAAAGTTTATATGAGTGTGGTGATGATTTTTAGAATCTTCTGTGGTCAATTTTTCCTGATTATTTGATGTAATTACTAGGGAAGGTGTCATAAGACAATAGTATTTTTTTTTTTTGGAAAGATGCTTCCTTGGTTAGCTAAAAAATTCCAGAATGAGTTTCTCCCTATGCCTGGTGAAGGGAAAGGGACACAAAAGTTCAGCAAGTTTTTGATTCTGAAATCTTTTTATTTTAATTCAAAGAGTTTAGTATGCTAAAGTACCAAGCTTTTGAGCTATTTTTTCTAAGCCCCAACAATACTTATAGGAATGTTACTCTTATCATCCTCACCACATTAGTACTAGCTATAGACACAGAGGATCGCCAATAAATTATACCAAAGGGGACCCTAAAAATTTTATTTGAAAATAAACTGAGCTTTTACTCCATGCCATTTGGAATGGCTAGCAGTAGAAACTTACATTCAACTAATATTGAATTTATATTGGAACTCTAGATAGTTCTTTATTGCAATTTTAATTTCCAAAAGCAGATTCTTCAATTTTTGAGATAATACTTGTTAATATTGTTACAATTCATTTATTTCCAAATTTATTTCCATGTTGCCCTTGAGTTTTATAGTGGTACTTCAGAAACAACTACGGGAGGTGAATATAAGGCCCAGCATTTGGGGTTTCCAGAACCAATACTAACTCTATACTTGCAAGGTTTATACCTTGGAATTCTGTGCAAGTTTTTATCAAGAAAACCATTTTTGAAAATAAGAGATATAGACAGATAGTGTAGTGGGATGAATAGTGTCTCCCCCAAATACTTGTCCACGCATAATCTTGGGAATGTGATCTCATTTGGAAATTGAGTCTATATAGATGTATTAATTAGTTAAAGGTCATGAGGTAAAATTATCCTGGAATTTGGGAGGGCACTAAATTGAATGATTGGTGGTTTTATAAGAGAAAAGAAATGGATATTTGGACACAAGAGAGACATACAGACACAGAGGAGACAGAGGCACCAGAAGAAGGTCATATGAAGATGATGGCTAGGATTTGAGTAATGTTGCCTCAAGCTAAGGAATGCCATGGATTTCTGGTAACCAACCAAAGCTAAGAGAGGGACACAAGATAGTTTCTCAGAACCTCTAGGAAAAAATCAACTTTGCCAACACCTTGAGTTTTGGACTTCTGGTCTTCTGACTCGTGAAAGAATAAATGTATGTTTCAAGCCACCGAGTCTGTGGGGTTTTTTAATGGCAGCCTTAAGAAATTAATACAGATACTAAGAACAATTTAAATTCACTTTATAAACTCAGTAGCAAAATTAGTGAGTACTTCCTACATATTTTACAAAATCCTAAAACCTAAAATAGGCAGAAGTAGTAAATATTACCCTTAATAAACAGTAGTCCAAAATGGTTATATTACAAATTCCTTTGGCATTCCTTCCAGTATTTCCTCTTCTGTCAGTGCTGATGCTTTGGATTTGCCAGGTTCAAGGTGACTCATGACTATTACTACTTATAGCTCATAAATGGTCCTATTCATGCTTTACAGAGACTAAAATGAGAGCCAATAGTCATGGGAAAGGCTGGCAGTGATTGTAGTCTGTACATCCCAGCCTTCCTAAAAGGTGTAACATGCCGAGATATGTAAGAAGAAAACGAATGAGAATTACTAGTCAGCACTCAGTTAAGGACATGGATAAAAACTACCTGTGTCAGACTTTACTATTCTTAAGCTATATATATTATTGACTAAGAAAAAAGGGAAGGACAAAATAGGACATCTTGGGATAATTTGTCAGACTTTTGAAGGCATGCCTCATCCTAAGTAATCCCAGTCTATGAAAATTAAACAAAATGGTGTTGACAGGGATATACAATGTTATCAAGACTATGATACTGCAAGAAAGAAATGTAAGAAAGAATTAGAAACATGATTGTATTGTTCCTAAAATATATTTTAATTTTTGAAAGAGATATAAAATTCAAAGTGATATAAAATTGAATATGGGCTCTGCGCCCATAGCTCCGTGAGCAGGGCACCAGCCACATACATCAAAGCTGGCAGGTTCGAGCCCTGCCCGGTCCTGCTAAACAACAATAACTGCAACCAAAAAAAAATAGCAGGCATTGTGGCAACCACCTGTAGTCCCAGCTACTCCAGAGGCTGAGGCAAGAGAGTCGCTTACACCCAAGAGTTTGAGGTTGCTGTGAGCTGTGATGCCACAGCACTCTACCAAGGGCTACGAAGTGAGACTCTGTCTCCAAAAAAAAAAAAAAAAAAACATGAATCTGATGCCTCATTGAATTATGAAATGGAAAGAACAGTTTCTGCCTATGTCACAGTTCACTTTATTCAGCAAGCTCCTCCCCATACTGTTGGGAGTGACCTGGGGGAGAAACTGTCCTTTGACTTTCTCCTTTGATCACAAATTCTCTAATTTCAGTGTATATGTCAGTGACCATTTCATATTTTAACCATCAAACATCTTATCAATGGTATCCCTGTCCCTTTCTTTATTCTGCTTCCAACATGTTCCGTATATATGTATGTATGTATGTATGTATGTGTTGAGACAGCATCTCACCTTGTCACCTTCAGCAGAGTGCACTGGTGTCACAGCTCACAGCAACCTCCAACTCCTGGGTGTAGGTGATTCTCTTGCCTCAGCTTGCCAAGTAGCCGGGAGTACAGGCTCCCGCCACAACACCCAGCTATTTTATAGAGATGGGGTCTCGCTCTGTCTTAGGCTGGTCTCGAACCTTTGAGCTCAGGCGATCCACGCGCCTCAGCCTCCCAAGTGCTGGGATTGCAGGCATGAGCCACTACGCCAGGTCATGTTCTGTATTTGATATAAAGATTTATCTTAAATATTTGCTGATCAAAAATTTCAATAGATTGCATTTATATATACATTAAGTTCAAACATCTTAGGTACAATTTAAGATTCTTGATATAAATTACCAATCTCTTCGGCTTTATCTTGCACTAATCCTTTAAATTATCCATACACCCTTAAGAAATAGTGAATTGTCAAACTTGCTTTGCATTTACTTTTATTACTCTTTATAATACTCATTCTATATCCCCACTTGCTCTTCACTGTTCTTTTTTCTTTTTTCTTTATATTAAAATCACATCTAGCCAGGTACAGTGGCACACGCCTGTAATCCCAGCAATGTGGGAGGATGAGGCGGGAGGATTGTTTGAGCTCAGGAGTTCTAGACTTACCTGAGCAAGAGTGAGATCCTGACTCATGAAAAAAAATGAAAAACCCAGCCGGCCACCGCAGCAAGCACCCATAATCCCAATGGCTTTTGGAAGCTGCCGCAGCAAGATACCCACTGGCCGACTCTGAGGTTGCAGTGAGCTATGATGCCACTGCACTCTGCTCAGGGAACAGGGTGGGACTCTGTCCCGATTTCACATCTACGGTGCATCTTAGCAGGGTACTGGGGAAACTTATTAAATGTAGAGTATCAATGTCTTTATATAGTGATCAAGAAAATGCCATGAAGGCTATCTGTAACAGTACGATCAAAACATTTCTGAATGTATATGAATCGT